>LOND01000541.1:120884-134228 GCA_014220965.1 Paragonimus kellicotti | reverse complement strand
TTCGTATATAAATTAGCAACTGAATCTTACAGATATGATTCACAGAGGCAACTCAATTCAGTCTACTTGTTTAGCATAAGATACTGTAAAAGAGAGCAAAGGAAAAGACTAACCACCAACAACGAGAGCAACTACGGACACGCAAGGCGGTTGAATATAGCAAATCGGTCATCAAACTATAGCTGTGGTTTATGTTCAACAAGAAACAATACTGTCTGATAGAAAACAACAAAATCATCCTAACGATGGTCGCGTCAGCTTCATATGACCCAGCTTTGTAACGTACTCATAAACTGAGCGTTAATAACTGTTTTCCGTGTTCTATGAGTGTATATTAATCTGTGACTCTATAGTGTAAAAGATGGGGTGATTATTAACAATTACGAAGAGTCAAACCAGGCATAAAGTGCCAAACAGATACACACTTCTCAAAATATGTGCGACTAGTACGTGCTACTCTGGTTCATCTCTATCCTCACTGGTAACCAATTATATGATATTACACACATATTAATTAATTAGCCAAACTTTCCTGATACAAGGCATGAACAGTAGTGCATGGACTTCACCAATCGCATCTTCATTGATTCAGTGCCAGTTAATAGTCAAATTACTGAATATTCCAGCAGTCAGTCAAAGAAGCACTCCTTGTCCAGTGAATAACTGGTGTGACAGGCTATTGGATATATCAAAACACTAGGAGACAATGCAATTGTTGGTAGCGAACTAAATTAAGAAGCAAAATCATCAGCAAAGAAGAGTTATCATAAAAAAAGATGTTACCAACAGCCAGTGATGTAATTTAGAATATTAGGTAGTTGTGAAAAAGCGCTGTCCATCCCAAAAAAACTCGTGATTAAAATAGCTCATAATTATGCAACAAAACAGGTTTGATCACTTTTCCCGCTGCAGTATTTTTACTCTAGCATGGCTACTTGCTTAATATACTGTCAATAAGCTATGATTGAGCGTAATCAGCCTTCCGACATCAATGTTCTTCAGATGTTTAGATTCCTACGAACCCTACATTGATTGACGGCAGTGAGGCTAAGAGATGCTCGATGTTCTTCAAAAACTGCACTACTGTAAACAAAATGATTGTTTCAGAGGAATTCAACGTCTGCCCTCCATGGCCTCATGTGTCAAGCTGTATTCCTACCATCTTTAGGAACAAACACGAACAAAATAACGAAGTCCAATAGATACCTGAGTGACTGGTTGTTTGTGCGTCAATCAAAAAGTGGTATGATGTTCCAGGATCGGATTGTTAGTGTTGTTAAGACAAACCGGTTAAAACTGGAACGCTTTTTTATTTACACACGGAGACGCAGTGAGTCACACATCATCTAAACAGAGGTCAGTTTGTTTTGTTGATGTAGCTCAATTGGTTGCCGCACCACCAGAAGCACTGATACTTCAGATGGTAAAACTTGGTATGTTTCTTACGTTATATTCTCCCGTGTCACGAATAGGATGGCGTTATACCATCAAACGACTGTAGTTCGTCCTGGTCTCACTGATCAAAACAGAATGGCAGCTGGTTTCATTTTTAGTAAGGCTGAAGAAAAAATACAGATCAAATCTTAAAAAAATTACACTACCAAAGAATCCAGTAATTATGATCGCAATTCCGATTAGTTGGTATGCAAGCCAGTCTTAGGACAACCAGTTGCCGTGACTTGAAACTCACCTTCTGTGCTTGACGTTTATCAGATCGCTGACTCTGATTATAGATACGTGAAAAGTTGGACACAATGACTGGTACGGGTAGTGCTATCACCAGAACACCGGACAATGAGCACATGCCACCGACGATTTTGCCCACGATTGTTTCCGGCACCATGTCCCCGTATCTGATGAAGCCGGTTGGCCAGACCAGGTATGAACGAACGTGCATGGGTTGGCGCACATGTGTGGTCGATTCAGACACGTGTGTGGTCAGTTGAATAGGAGAGGGGAAGAAAAAATAGTTCAGACGGTTGAAATGGGTTTTCCAAATAAAAAAAACTAGCATTAAATTGAAATTTATGAACAAACAAAACAATAAAAATCAGAGCTATCTGCATCAGAATCTGAAAATGATTTTATCAGAATCACGAGGTTTGAGAAAACGGAACATGAATCAGTTGACCAGCTGTTACTGATGTATAACCTGAGTTCCTACGAAGTCCATATAACCTTTCCGAACATAACGTTGGAACATGTTCTTACTTCCAAAGATGTTGACTGCAACAAAAGCAAACCGTAGCATCTCGAAAAAGGTGTTGTATGCAGACCACATAATTCCATCATCATTTGTCAAGGTATATGGTGGACTCCGCCTCATGCTACACGCCCTTTCGTATTAACCTTCCCGAATCAAGACGGATGCATTGTTTTTTTTATGTGGGCGAGAAAGGAAAAGGGAGTAAAAAAGAGTGTTGTATTGCCTGTAACTTCCGGTGGTATATATGAACGCAGGTAAATTTTGGTTTTGGTAACCGTGACAAGCTGACCTGGACACGGGGGCGCTTCGAAAAATCCCAGAAGGACTTTTCTTTAAAACGAAGTCCACAAACACAACGTAACGTAAACATCAGTTTGCCTCACTTCTATTGTATAACATCGTTGGTTACTGTGTTTTCACCCGGATTTCCACGATTCACGTGAAACAAATTTCAGGAAATGAAGATTTGGATGGCTGGTTTCGTTAATTCTGATTTTCCAAAGACCTTCCTTGAGTGTTGCCAAAGATCACTTAGAGGTGTAGTCCCAGGTTCACGCTAGCGTCACTTCCGTTCTCAACTATTTGAAACCTCAACCCAGCGAACTGGAACTTTGTTGCTGTCTAACTAACCAGAGGGTATGGCAGCAAGAACAATCCCACTGTACAAGAACAATCCCAGTCCGTCAAAACACCAAACAGAGGGTGACGAAGAACTATACCTGGTGAATTTTGATTCCTAGTGTACACTGCTTGCTGTATACTGTGTTTAACCGCGAAGATATAAAGTACATGAATTATGGTGGATATCGTGCGTGATACAAATCGTGTCAGACCTCAAGCATGTACTAGACCCTCGACCTATGTTCGTTTCCAACATCTGTTCAAGTTTCTTTGAGAGATATTTTTTAAAAAAAACTTGGAGTTGAATGGAAAATAGGAAGGGAATTGCATTTCTGCAAGTCGGTTGGTTATTTATGAAAAGCGGTCAAAAAACTTCACGATGTTTCATATCGTGCTATTCAATGAATTACTATCGAATTAGCCTATAAGCCCACCTCTCCGTGATGGTGAACAGTTCGTGTTGACATTGTGGCCTTTCTGCTGATCAGATTTAGACATGCTCAGACAGTGGTGAGTAACTAATCTGGATACCTGTCAATTTGTATGCGATAATGTCTACTTCTTTGTCAAGTTAACGAAACAAATAAGTAGGAGAACTGATGACTGAAACAAAAAAACAACTAGCGTTGAGGGAAATCAATCAAATGAGATAGGAAAACGATACATTCACAGTCGGATGCATACTCACACGTCTTGTGAACAAATGTATCGAAAGCAGATGTACAGTCAATTATGATGAGTATAGATCAACGTTTTTTTTAGGGAAAAACGATTCCGGGTGTACTTCGGGGCAAGTTTAATCAATCTAAAAATACCCTACAGAATAAAAAATAACAAGCATCATTGTTGTGTAGTTGATAAACTCGTATGAGATAACATACAGCCGATCGGGGATTCGGTTCCCTACAGAATGTTTGCCATCATCACCGTGTCTCCGGCTGACATCGACGCTTAAGTGCGGTTTGATCATGAAAGAATATCGGGTCAGTTTCGTGGATGGTTGTGCTAGAATGACGAATAACAGTTTCGGCGATCTATAGATCAAAACTGCGGTTACCGTTGCATGGTGGTAGAAATGAACAACTACCAATCACACGATTATAGGTTCAAACCAGGTAGTTGTGACAGTTCCTGTCTAGGTTTGATAAAAGTGACAGTATCCGCCTGTAAATAATATAGCGAAACCATTTATGCAAAAAAGCCACAGACCATAGATACAAACTTGAAAACCTAATGTCAGCCTATCTGTACACTCCAAAACAGGAGTACGTTACAGATTATAGAAACAGTTAAAGAGACTGTTTTCATCTCCTTGTTAAGTACAGGAAAACGAGATATAAAAAACTCAATGAAAACCAAATAGTTTTCTACGGTAGAAATACGATACCTGCATTCAAATCCAGGCTTCGACTGGTCGAACTTGAGATGAAAGGATACTGTCGCTCATCGTGTTTTATTAGCAAACTTTGTGGATCCGTTGCTAGTCCTCGATTAATCTGTACTTGTGGCATTGACCTAACCCCGAGGTCCAAGTTGCCAAAACAAAGGCTCCTTGAGTCTCGCTCAACTACTTGGTTGGACTTTTCAAAGACCTGTAAGAGTTCCTCTTCCGACTTCAGGTGATGATGCGGAACCTTATGAAGTTTTGCGGCTGGAACGTGGAAACCTTTTGGGTCCTCAATAGTAGGAACAGCATGAGAAACCTCAAACATTTCCAGTTCATCTTCTCGTCCAAACCCTACATTCCATCCGGCAGTGGAAGATTCCTGTTGTGTCCTGTTCTTGAAAGACATACGAGGCCAACTTGGACTAGATGGTATCGGCTGGTCTTGTTTTGGGTCGAACTGTTCATGAACTGCTTTGTTGGAAAGATCCGGTGAACTAAGCAAAGGCTTAATTTCTGACAGTTCACCGGTTGTGTGTCTTCGCGAAGAGCCAAACGACTTAGAAAACATCCACGCAGAACCAGGATCACTAAGCTGGTCCCCCAAGCCATTGGTTACAACGTTAATCCGATAGTCACTTTTTTCGGGTGATCCAGTATCGGCCACTTGTACAGGTACGTGCTCTTTCAACGATCCACAATGGATCATTAAAGACTTTGATGCAGAAGTCTGATCTGCATGCTGACCACGTTTTAGTTTAATAGAGTTCAATAGGAATCGATGTCTTTCTTTGTGTAACAAACGTTTCGGTTCGCTGGATCGGTTTACACTTGCGCGTGCGCTATAATGTGCATCAGTGACCTCCCCCGAATGCAGTGCACTCGAACGTCGACTGTCCGCATGCGTGGTCTTTGAGTCTGTGGAACGCAATCGGAGCAATCGACCAAGTTTGGTGACCGGTTCCTGATTCGTTCGACGTGGATGTTTGTTTCTTGAAGAATGCAATGACTCCAAATGGAATGAACTGGTCTCGTGAGAGAAGGGTTTTTCTACAGAACTTCCCAGTGTCACATTATTTCTTGCCTACAAACACAGAGGGGGTAACAAAGAAAGTACAATAAGGATGAAGGAAGAACAGTAAACAACTGCTGCTTTGGTTAGTAATTGAAAACTGGCCAATCAAGTTAGGCCAAGTAAAAAATTTGCTTTGTTCACTCCGGAAGGTGCCATACATCACACAATATGTCAAGAAACAATTTTTTTAACCTAGCAAAATATTACCGTCATGAAAAGTGAGATTAATGAGAATAGCAAGGGTTCGTACTCAAATAAGTAAGAGCAAAGTAAACTAGAGATTTTTGTTTTCGTGAACCGAGTTGGTCAGTAATCACCAGGGAAATTAGCTTGTGGTTCCTTCATAGTTTCACTGTGAAAAGGACGGATGAATAATTCGGCGCTTGGATACGAGCAAGCAACAATCTGTGTGCAGGTTTTGTGACAATGTCAAGGTGACAGCGTTATAGATCTGCAAAGACAAGATGATCGTCAACTTCATGGAGCTTGTCAGAAACCGTCCTGCTTGCTCATAACTGAGAGTCACAAATAACAACTGAAATATGTGTGCGTTCAAAACAGCTGTATATGGCCAGAAGGTTTGTGAATCTGCTTCAGAACTTGACAGTTTTGCTTGAATGACTAGAAAACATTACACCAGCGAAGCATTACCAAAAAGGATTACAGGGGATATTAGGCGTAAAAATATTCAGGGAGAAGCCAAATGACAAACAAATTACTTGCATTTCACTGAACATCGTCGATGCGAAAGGAATAAGGTATGCTGTGGAACAAAACGGCTCCCAATTATTCGGAAGATAACCGTCTGAGTAAAAATATACTCTACTTGTGGGACTTTGAGTGCCTCCCAATGAACTACAAATAGACAGAGACCATTCGCACATTCTGAGATATTCATAGGTTATGAATATGTGACCATCCGCTCAAATCAATCAAACCTTAGTTCAAAAGAGTTCAGTTCGACAACGTCTAAGATGAGATATCGCAAATCAAACACCAAACTCACTGTTATCACGTAAAGACAGTCTAATAAATGGCACTGCTGTAAGGAGATCAAATCCTCATAAGTAGTAGGTTTCTTGTGGCTTGCATCGTGTGACGAGGACGACCGTGTTTGATGCCGGTGGGCGGGATCGTGTATGTTTCTAATGTGCTTAGTAGAACTTTCTTTCGTGCTGCTCAAACCGTATAGGTGATCTGTGCGAGGTGAACGTGATCGGTTGGACGAGTGTTGTTTCAACTGGTTTGCCAATTTGGATGTCGCGCACACTCGAAGCGAAGTGGAACGTTTCAATTCCATAGATCGACTCGGTTCATCTGGTGGTTCTATGCACTGAACGTTATGCGGTATTGAAGGCATTAAAAGTATACATTGAAGACAGTACACATTTATAATAACACCCTACGTGTATCAACGGGTAGCAAGCCAGGAATGCAACAAAATGAAACAACGCATAGTGCACCGACATTTGTACAAAATTGCATTCAACGTTCAGTCAGGGGTTAAAACAGGATGAAATCATTCTGCTCCTGGATGAACCTAGAAGATTACATAAGATGTTTTCTTTTGTAACACATCGGCCACCCTAATCCGTTGTGTCAAACGGGCTTCGGTAGCTTAATTCTTATCAATTCAGCTGGATGAAACAATGTTAAGAGTAGTCGACAATTGATAGAATAAATCAGAGTTCCTCAAGATGATCCTCTTATACACATCTGAACTAATTTGCGAATTGCGAAAAGTGACGTAGTTACGATGTTGGAAACTATGGTATGCAACATCAGGTCATAAATCTGAGAAAAAATTTCAAAACAAAATGTACGCAATGCCAAGTCAGAGAAAAACGATAAAATGGAGAAGATCGTCGTCACGGTTCCTTCACACTTCACCGTGGTCCAAGTTAAAGTGCCTCATTTAATTGCTATATGCACGTATATATTCTGTCACATCACACTGTATGACATCGTATCATTTTCCCGCCGTGACTCCACATATCACTGTATATATGTAAAAAGTAGCTAATTTTAAAATTTTCTTCACAAACGAACTTTATAAAGCGACGAGGAAATAGGCGATTTCTGGAACTTGAGCATCTAGCTAACTGGTTAAAAAACGTGGTGGAATCTACTCTCTAAAGAACAAGTGAAGAATCCCCGAAGGAGGTTGGCGCTTCATCCGGCTGCATGTGAAGTTAAGTCTATGAGGTAGGATGGAAGGTTAGTGGTCAACGTGCAAGTTGACAACTATTCAAACGAAGATGTATTTGCAAGGGTGTGTTACATTGCAATTGCAAAGTAAACGCTGACTTACCGCAACACATTATAATGGAGAAAATGGAGTATTTACGAAATTCAAGAAATTGGTCTGCATAGAACCCTACAAGATAAATCAAGTTCGATGTTCACCCAAACAATACCGTTATCATTGTCTACTAGCACACTACGGGAAAGTGCCTGCAATTTCATAAAACAATCACAACAGAGTCTTACCTTGATAGGATAAAAGTGGTACACCACAAGTTGTTATCGGAGCAGTTAGAGTGGATCAACGAGAGAGGCTCGAATTTCCTTTATAATTATCCCGGAAGGTAGGTTGCAAAAATCAATTGGAAAACTCGGTCTGGGACTTATACCTCATTCCTGTTACTAACCGGATATTCATATTTTCAATGATTTATAAGCTATGTGTTGACCACGAGTATTGTATGCCAGTCATCATAATACACATCAATCGAACGCAATTCAATAGTATCCGCTCAATCATTTCATGCATTACAGATGTTCGAAAAATTAACAAACTTTCTTCTAAAACTACCGCTAGCGTAGATGGATGTGCTACGAGAAGAGTATAGCTGAATTATATGCCGGAAAGCGATAGAACTACTTTGAGTTTCACGTTAACGTTGCTCAACATTAGATCTCTGATGAGAAGTAAGAAAGCTTGCTGCTCAGAAGCAACACCGTTTTCATATAAACTGAACACCATCTACAATTGATCGCAGCTGTCGCATTCCCATAGACTTTCCAGTCGGCCCTTTCGAAAAGAAGCACTAGACTCGAGTTTCGCTCTCATTAGAGCTCGTCAGTAGTGCATATCCTTGCCACTGCCGGGATAGAACTCCGGCCACGCTTTCATGAGGCAACCGTGTTGACCACTGCGCCACTGACCTCACATTAGGCACGACCGAATTATCATATGTGAACGCACAACCACTTTCGCTTCTGAGTAATGGTCACGTTGGAGGCACTTGTTACTCACTCAATTCTAATTAGGAAACCTGAAAGAAATTTCAAAGTAATAAACATCCAAATCGGTGAACCAACATCCTATACGGATATCGCCGTCATCTGACGTAGGTGTCATGAGAGTTTCTTTTACTGCGGCCGAATTAATACTAATCGTTGCTCAGCTGGTAAAAGCGCTCGCCACATTTGGGCATGCTGTTTCTGTCATTGGTTTGAATCCAGTCGGAGCCCAGATTTTCACAACTGGTTCTTATCTAATGCTAATCAATCAAAGCACACGGACCTTAGACAAAACCGGAAAAGTTTCACTTTGGTCAGAAGTAGTAAGCCAGATACACTGACCAAACAGGAATGAGACTCAGATAGTCATGTTGTGAGCCAAACAGCTACACCAAAATGCTTGTTTAGTGGATCACGTTCCATTGACTTAAAAAGAGTTATGTGGAACAAAGTAGGCATTTCGGATTCAATGAGTTCCAAAGAAAATGTGGATGAGATGATTAGAATCGATTTCCGAATAATAAAAATGATACGGAGCGGCTGAAATTGATTATCAACGATTTACGCATACGAAGATCATCACATACATCACATATTATAAATTTAAACGGTGACAGCTGACTGAAAATGGGGACCGTTGCGTTAAAAAGAAGAACCTCGGAACACGGCTTATGAAAAGGCCAATAATGTAACTGTTTTCTGATCTGCTGATATTGTCATTTTGTAACCCTAGAATTAGAGGAAGCGTATGCTGGCAAACGAAAATAAAGATTTCCGCTAGAGTAGTTAAAAGTAACACAACAACTCATGTCCATTTTAATTTTTTCTATCTCAGATAAGGGTCCTTTGTGAGCGTGCGAGTCATTTCACGTGTACGATATGCTTCATGCACATGAGCACAGATGTAGTCAACACTAGCCAGTATGGAGAAGCACTTCAGCATCAGTGAAGGTATTTTACCAAAACGAAGATGATTCATTTTGTTCTAAAGTTCACGCGAACCTTAACATAGTTTCCGGTAGCACAACTGTCAAGCACAAAGTTCAGGCTTCCGGATATTTTGCCACGATCGCTTCTTACAGTGTTTTGGTAACTTAACAGAGCCGTTCAGCTTACAAGTGACACCGCGCGTCACGTAGAAGCAGACAGTATGTACTGCATGAACCATAGACTTAGCTGCCGAGTAATTTTAAAACATACTGCAAATACAACACTGGCAAACAGTCGATCGTCGAGACCGTAGGTTGTTAACAGAAAAAAGTGGAATGGCAACACAAGGTGGCAACACCTCTCAGTTGTGAAAATAAACGAAGTTATGATCTGCTAGAATTTACGTCTCAGCTGCCAAACTGAGACACATGAACAAACGAAAACTCATATTAATCTCAGGTATACTTGTTGGCGCTGAAAGTTCTCAACTACATCGATTGCGTTGGTGGTATAAATCATTCAAAACTGTCGAACAAAAGCAAAACTCACCTTCAAACATTTTTCATTAACCTAGTTAAGCAGTCAACAACCAACAATGGGTGAAGTGCGTCATGAGCTGTTAACAGTGTTGCTAATCATCTATCAAAGCATACGTATGGAGCGATGCTTAACCCGTGTTTGCATGAGTAACATGCTGCAGAACGACTGAACCAGGCAGCTTGAAAAATGCACTCAAAATAGTGACGACACAATAAATGTATTTTTGACTTGATCAATCGGCAAAAACTGACCTTCATATCTTCAGTAGTATTCCACCGACGTAGTTCCAAAGCTGAAGTTTGTTCCACGGATGCAATGGGATCAAGATCAGCAGAAGACAAAATATCTTTTGTTTGTCCTTCAATCCGAGTCAAGGTCGTGTCTTTCGTGTTGCAGAGATCTAAATCGGAGGAATCTCCTTCGTTTGCCTGCAGAATAATTACCGGTGTATTTATTTGTGTGTGAAGTTCTTCAGATTTTGACTGGCCAATATTACTAGCATTGGGTCCATCCTCGAAGAACCAGTCAGAAAGACCTAGCTGTGAGCCACAGTGTGTTTTCTCGATCTTAGATGACCAATCGGTTGACCAGGCAATCCGGGTTTTTCGATCGTGATCGTTCAGATCACGCGACAGTTCTGCATCATCTTCATCACTTTCTTCGGACTTTTCGTTGGTCGTATTGTATGTGGCCATCATCTGGAGCAAGACGTATGCGAGCCTGACGCGCTCGCTGGAAATGATTCACATGTGAACAGAAAGAAATTGGTGCATTTGTAAACTGGAACTATGCATGAACATTACGGACAGGCGATCTGTTATAAACAGCCCATACCAAACGTTGGAAAGAATTACACTAAAACAAAGCCAGATGGTAAAACAATCGACGCCCTGGACAGAATTTAATCCTTCAACAGGATGAAAATGTTAGGGAGACAGCAAAACGGGAACCCAACGTTGAGGCGACATTAGTATTATTATTAGCGATATGAAATCGGTGTTGGATTGTGATCAGGTGACGTACAGTCAAGCAAGGCATGCGAATCGGTATATTGTGGAAGTCGCCAACTACAGGTAGATCATGGCCAAACAAACATTCCCACTGGACAATTACAACTGATTAACGAACAGACTGGATAAGGATATGGTGTGGTAGTATGTGCATCTTGATCATCTAAACTAAACAATGTAGTAATCACATCGACTGAAGGATTCGAGTCTGAGAGGTTGGTCGATAGTGATCTGACATACCACAATCCGTCGGTCCTGCTCGTTTGGAAATGAGATGAAACTAGCCTGTTATTCCGATAAACAGCACTGGTTCTGGCTCACTGTCGCCTACTCATTATTTTGCAGTTCAAATCTTTGACTCAAAGGACATGGTTGATGACCATAATTTTTATTCAGTCTAAGTCTGATCGCCTTGATGGTATCCAAGCATACACACGACCACGATGATTACACTTACAATCCGCAGCAACCGAAAACGTGTCAACAAATGGTCTGCCATTAAAACATAAAATGCGGCTTCTACTGAAAACCAGTTCTTCTTATCCTTGCGTATCACCACATCGATCACGCCGTTTCAATCATCAGCAAATTTGTCAATGTCCAAAGTTCCATATCGATTCAAGCTTCTCTGTAGATCATCACGACAGTCCGGTGTAAAAACAGATTGCAGTATTTCATATGAGACATTCAACGTTGCAACATTATTCTTGTGCACCGGTGAGTATGATTAGTTATCAGAAACATCCCAGAATTGAAAAATTGATATGATGGGGGTGTTCGTATATAAGTTAGCAACTGAATCTTACAGATATGATTCACAGAGGCAACTCAATTCAGTCTACTTGTTTAGCATAAGATACTGTAAAAGAGAGCAAAGGAAAAGACTAACCACCAACAACGAGAGCAACTACGGACACGCAAGGCGGTTGAATATAGCAAATCGGTCATCAAACTATAGCTGTGGTTTATGTTCAACAAGAAACAATACTGTCTGATAGAAAACAACAAAATCATCCTAACGATGGTCGCGTCAGCTTCATATGACCCAGCTTTGTAACGTACTCATAAACTGAGCGTTAATAACTGTTTTCCGTGTTCTATGAGTGTATATTAATCTGTGACTCTATAGTGTAAAAGATGGGGTGATTATTAACAATTACGAAGAGTCAAACCAGGCATAAAGTGCCAAACAGATACACACTTCTCAAAATATGTGCGACTAGTACGTGCTACTCTGGTTCATCTCTATCCTCACTGGTAACCAATTATATGATATTACACACATATTAATTAATTAGCCAAACTTTCCTGATACAAGGCATGAACAGTAGTGCATGGACTTCAACAATCGCATCTTCATTGATTCAGTGCCAGTTAATAGTCAAATTACTGAATATTCCAGCAGTCAGTCAAAGAAGCACTCCTTGTCCAGTGAATAACTGGTGTGACAGGCTATTGGATATATCAAAACACTAGGAGACAATGCAATTGTTGGTAGCGAACTAAATTAAGAAGCAAAATCATCAGCAAAGAAGAGTTATCATAAAAAGATGTTACCAACAGCCAGTGATGTAATTTAGAATATTAGGTAGTTGTGAAAAAGCGCTGTCCATCCCAAAAAAACTCGTGATTAAAATAGCTCATAATTATGCAACAAAACAGGTTTGATCACTTTTCCCGCTGCAGTATTTTTACTCTAGCATGGCTACTTGCTTAATATACTGTCAATAAGCTATGATTGAGCGTAATCAGCCTTCCGACATCAATGTTCTTCAGATGTTTAGATTCCTACGAACCCTACATTGATTGACGGCAGTGAGGCTAAGAGATGCTCGATGTTCTTCAAAAACTGCACTACTGTAAACAAAATGATTGTTTCAGAGGAATTCAACGTCTGCCCTCCATGGCCTCATGTGTCAAGCTGTATTCCTACCATCTTTAGGAACAAACACGAACAAAATAACGAAGTCCAATAGATACCTGAGTGACTGGTTGTTTGTGCGTCAATCAAAAAGTGGTATGATGTTCCAGGATCGGATTGTTAGTGTTGTTAAGACAAACCGGTTAAAACTGGAACGCTTTTTTATTTACACACGGAGACGCAGTGAGTCACACATCATCTAAACAGAGGTCAGTTTGTTTTGTTGATGTAGCTCAATTGGTTGCCGCACCACCAGAAGCACTGATACTTCAGATGGTAAAACTTGGTATGTTTCTTACGTTATATTCTCCCGTGTCACGAATAGGATGGCGTTATACCATCAAACGACTGTAGTTCGTCCTGGTCTCACTGATCAAAACAGAATGGCAGCTGGTTTCATTTTTAGTAAGG
>LOND01000541.1:74269-87728 GCA_014220965.1 Paragonimus kellicotti | reverse complement strand
CTCAACAACTCCGTTGGGCAATTTTGTCACCTAATTGCCCTCCGATTAATAACCATATGACATAATCGTCTGACTAATTGCTTTTGATTTTGCTGGCTTGACAACCATGATGATATAAAATGTTACGTAATTGGCCCGATGATGAATAACCGAAAGCAGACTGTTGGCCAAAACAGTTCTTTACTCCTAATGAACTAATGGTGCTATTCGAATCGTTGAAACAATCCAAGAATATTCCGTTCACAACCTTTGATCATTAATACTGATATTTTGAAAGTAGTTGGTCCAAGTGACAACCGGTGAAATGAGTGGACAATTACTGCCATCTTGTAGGGTTTCACGGACGTTACGTATGTTAAAGTATCAAACAAATGATATTTCATCAAATAGTGGAATGGTTGTTTAAGTTTAGCCACTAGACTACGGGATTACACTCGCTGGCATTGTACGGCAGTATGTGGGTTCAGCGCACAAATGTATCAGAAAGCACTATGACGATCAACAGCTAGTCGTGGGTTTGATTCCTGACGTATGTCATGTCAATGAGATTCAACACCGTTAAAAAGTCTATCCGCTACCTAGCTGATGATCACTACGACCAACTGGCTGCAATCGCTCTTTCAATACTTATTGGAGTTGTGATGGAGGCTTGCTGATTTATAGACTAACCGCAGACGGTTCTTTGATTTCGGTTTACGAGAAACTGATATGTAACAGGTGGGCCAAGTAATACTGGGGTTCATTCAAACTGAACAGTGTAACAGTTCCGTCGTAATTTCCTGTCAGAATTCCCTACCTTTGATGTTCATTTAAAAGTGACATAAAACTCATATATGACTTTGAAAATCACCAAACATTCCGCTGCGCAACGATGTTTTGAGCTAACTACCCAAAACATAATGATGGTTTATCCTTTTCGATTCTCACCCCATATGATGCGTGTCCATAGCTGTCAACCAGTAAAACGATTACTCATTCGGTTTGTCTCAGCTGAATATCTGCGTTCAGTCGACCCTAAGAAATGTTTTGGACCATCTTATACCTTTAGGCTAAACTGTCTTGTTGAGATGTGAAAATACAGCATACAATATCAAATGAAATGGAAACGGTATGATTGAAATGACGGTTTTCAACTGAACGAATGAGGACCAACGTCAGTATCAGCTGCCAGTCACATTTCAAGTAAACGGAAAGTATTGTAGAATACACTGTATGACTAATCGTTTGCTGATCAAATATTCAGAAGAGAGAGATAAAGAACCGTATAGACTGATGACACGCTGAAAAGTTGGTTTTGATCCACCCAATAAAACTAAGATGAGTTTTTGCTCCAGCATCAGGTTCAGCAAACCGATATCAACCCGTATTTTTACGTCGGAAATAGCAAACTCTGGAACTTCATTCATATTTGTTTCGCATGTTGATAATCTTCTTTACGTACCGGGCAAATAACATTAACTGAAATGATTTGTTTGCTCTGTGCTCACATGTAGCAGCATTAATGTTTATCCAAGAAGTGATCACAAATATTTGTACTAATAGGCAATCGCTCAATACTAATCCAAGTATTTATTGGTAACAACTATCAGATAAGGACATAGTTGCATGTGTTTCTGTCACACACACACACAAACTATCAATAAGTTGACTGCTGCAGTCATCCACAGTTCACCACTCAATCGTCTAACACTGAAACATTATCAGTCAAACAAGGGAAAGCAGTAATATGATCGACCAGAAACCACACTAAAAGCTACCCAAAATAAAATCAGTTCGTCATGTAATCTGTTCGCATCTTGTTAAATAGGATGGACACTGTCCACCTCAGACTGTCAATATGCACTGGCTATGGGCACAAGAATTTCAAATGGCAAATGTGTTTCGTGATTATCATTTTCAAATGATTATTCCATGACAGGTTCTCCTCTGATTTGGTCGGATCTCATGGGATTAGCGCAAACGAAGTTTGAACTGAAAACCCCTTCATATATCAAACAATACTCGAACGACTGGTGGTTTAAGGGATGAGAGCTTCGGATTGTAACTCCGATGCTTGCCGGTTGGAATCTTGTTCAGGTTATCTGTAACTGATAACTTCAAAAGAAGGACGAACCCGGCCATGGAGGGTCCCACTCAGGGCTATCGAGATTAAGCGCCATAAAAACCTCCAAACAATGTTTACGGCTCAATGGCCAAAAATGACAAGTGACGCAAGACGTAACAGTGATGCCAGAGGTGTGAAGGATTTATTTAATAATCAAACGGAGTAGGTTTGGAAATATACCGGAGAGTCATTTGCACAAAAACTCACAAATCACTAGACTGACAGGCTTAATCTCAAGATTTTGCCACACGTAAAAATAAATCTACCATGTAGGCAAGATCTTGAAAATCATTGCGATTATACAGGGTTTCTTAAAGTGGAAAAAACCGGGTCCCTCAGCAGCGAAAACTGCATAGTTTTTTAAATAATAGGAAATTTCTAAGTATGAGTTTGTTCAATAGACAATATTAGAAGGTCTAATTGGAGAAGCAGTAACGAGAAAACGGAAGCGAATATGTACGCAACATGGGCGAACTACACAGACGGGACCAAAGACAAACAATAGTTTCCAGTTGTTTTGATTTTGCACTGCCGACTTTCAGACATTGGTCACTTAGTTCCAGTGAAATTTTAAAAAATGTGAGGTAGGAGTACTTGCCAGAACATTCGACTTTGCCTTACAAGCAGAGATTGTAGAGTACTACAAGATGGAAGGTGTGGTGTTTGGTAATTGCGAAATTTGCTAACCAGTCGATAGTTCCGCGTATATACTGGTTGGCCCTAGTACTGAGCTACCCTTGTCAATTTTGCCGTGGCTGCAACAGAGCGGATACAACCAGTGAAAGTGAGCATCTGACAAGGAGTAAAGGCAGTCAGGCTATTTACCGGGAACATAATTAAGGTTGCTCTTACCATTTTCTCACAACCGTTAGTCAAAAACATCGCGAGAGTCATAAACGAATTGTGATACGAATACAATCTTAGGCTATCCCAACGTTAAATAAATTCAGATATCAACGCAAATAATTAGGTCCCGTCGGTTAGTAATAGGTTGCCAATGAATGTTTAGCATAGCCCTCATATTATCCATTAACTTAACATCCAGCCGCTGTATCGATCACGTGATTCACAACACCCGAACGCTTGCGGGAGACGGTAGTCATTAAATTCGAGGTAAGTGAGTATGCTAACTCCAAGATGAAAAAACCGGTCGTTTGCTTGAGCAACCCAAACAAAATGAATGGCATTAAATGGCTTATCAATCCACGTGGTCGGTTGTCACAACCGTTAAATCGAAGAGGCCATCCTCCACGGACAATATAGAAAGCATAAACTAAACGCACGACCATACAAACTCCCTACATGGATTCAAACTCCGAATGTCAAATTTGACGGGGTCAATAGACGCCTGGTAATACACAGTGAAGTCCACTCGTACTGGCTGGCTTATGTGATAAACCAGCAGAATCCTCCTTCATCATTGAGAGAAAATTCCCGTGTTGAACCTGATTAGACAGTGAACTAAGGGCTTGATACGACACTAGTTTGGCAAGCTTGTTATCCTTTTGTGGGAATTTCCAAACAAAATTCTTTAGAGTAGAGTAAAAACGGAAGCAAACTGTACAATTATGGTTAATTACCCCTAGAACTTGAGTGTTACTGAGCTGCGTGATAAACAAACCGGCTACCTTCGAATCGTCATACGTCAGTGAACAACCATGCAACCACTTAAAAAGTCAACTCTTTGTTTGGGTTTTCTCGAGCCTCCTTAGGAAGTTGAACACAGTCATATTAGTCAATCCAACAACTGCATGCTTCTGGAAAAAAAAACAATCCAGTAAGTAGTTAACACTCAGCCTTGCTTGTACGGCAGCAAAGTATTCAGATACCGGGATCAGAATATCAAAATTTCCTACCTTTCTTCTATTTTGTCACAAAAGATTGTGAGATGGTACAATCTCGAGTTGGCGCAAAATTTGACTAAATAACAGTTGTATAAATGGCGAGCACTATTTTAAATTTTGAAAAAAAGTAAAAACACGTCAGCATGATTTTATGGAATGCCATCAGACAGCCGTTCAGCAGCTAGCCAGTAGGCGTAATCTGTCCGGTTATGACAGTGAGCGAACAATACTTACTGACGGGATGGCGATATGTAGAGTACCAGACTCCAACTCATGTAATCAGAGTAGTAAACCAGCCTATATGCGGCTACGATACACAATACGAAACAAGCAAATGTCAAGAGAACATATATATCACTCTGATGTGTTTGCAGAGGAATTTTCGAGCATCATCACTTTGGTAATCAAAGACACTATGAGGTTTAAAAGTGGATACATATAACGACAGTTTTCGATGTTCAAACCAACCACAGGCAGAATTCCAACAAAATTATTAACACACGACAGGCAAACCGAGAGCAACTGTTCGCAAATCGCGTATTTAGTTCACAGCCACTGTTAGTGAAAATGTCAGCACCAGTTTAGTACCTAAATAAGCTAGCCAATTAAAATGAGCGGGATTACAAGAGGCAGTTTTTAATGAAACAAACTAGGCATCAAATTAGTTGATGATGAAACAACGCGTCTTTGAATTAAAAAACAAGCGTTACATTTGCCTGCCAATAACTTATAGAACCGTGCTGACCGAGCTAAAACTGGCCGAGTTTTCAAAGTCTTTGGTCAACAGTATGCGACTTAACACCGTGAAGCGCATCCCAAATGAACAAGCATAGCGAAAAAAACTTCCCGGGCTTTCCATCCATAGTGGTCGCTTCCGTGTGTTTTACGGACTAGACATAACAGACAGTTCATACTTAGGGGGGGATCAAATGCTGTAGCGGGGTTCGAACTCACAATCGTGTGATTCATGATCCAGTGTGAATGAGTTACATCGGATTGAAACATGAAGTGATTTCTACCAACAACGTTTGTCCTCAACATAGTCCAGTCACTTTCTTTTCAAGTGGAACATAATGTTTGCTATCCGTCAAAAATGCAAACAGTCCGTTGTTATTTTTATTGGACAAAGCCGAATAACAGTTAAAAAAAATGGACAATCTTATCGGCAACTACGTTTGGTCTGAATTGTTGGACAATTCTGACTTGACGTACATACTCGGTCGACATACCAGTCCATCTAATGGAATTCCAAAAGTGTAAATATATCAGCTAAGTCGAATGTACCACTGTGACCGAAACTAGTGGCAACCGTTGGATGGTCACGCGCAGACGCTGTTGCATAATTTAACGAAAGGCTAAATTCCAATCAACGCACATACGCTCTGCACAGAAACCAGTTTGTTCTATCCCGAGTTCTACAGTGAGTCGTCGGACTATGGCGGATGCGAAAACTATCCTGATGACAGAAAACAAGCTAATCCTTTTCGAATGTTCACATCTCCTTTTTTAAATAAGTGAGTAAAACTAGATTCACATCAACTGACTTGTCAGATGTCGAAACTAATTCTAACGAACAGACTTGAATATTCATTGGTGCTTCATCATCTTTCACCAGATGCATAATTAGATCGTCATAGTCAGCAGCTTCCAAGGAAGGTAAGTCTCGGTTTGGATGGGTGCTCTAATCTAGTATAATCATATGAAAACGCCTATCAAAGAGATTTGTCCAACAAGCTAGCCTAGACTTTCAGGGTTTGTGACAGAAACAAGCACAATTATGTGACAAATACTTTATATTGCCAAGCCAGATGTAATTTTCTTGGCTTTCACTGTTACCTAGGCCTCTCGATTCAGTGAGGTGGGAGGAGGTTATCTATAAAGATGGAAAGTGGTACGTGCTGTGCCCGTTTAATTCGGTAGTTAAGACAAAGAAAGACAAGGTTCGACCCTTACACAAGCAGATGCATGGTTTGGCACAGATATACGCGAAATTAAATTAAACATTGATTAATATCCTGATCTATCGAGAAGAACAGAGCTGGGAATTCCAATGTTTACTACAACGTAATGTGCCGTAATCTGTCATTATTTTGGCTACACAAGCTACGAAAACATTTCGCATACACCAATCATCACCCTGAAACAACCGATTATGTACAGTAGTACTAAATATATGGAGGAGATACACAGTTACAATTTGCGTCAACAGGTAACAGACTGCCAAGTTGTCAAAAACGTTCCGAAAAAGTGATCAAGTTAAAGACAACTGAGTTACCCTGATTCAGCAACCAAGGATGCGATAGAGCAAACTATCACAACAGCAGAAGTCGTTATAAAGACATTTTAAGTTGTAAATCTTAGCTGCTAATGAGCTCCATGGAAGATCAGTCGGATTCCCATCAGGGCTACTGGCCGGCCAATCAAGAATCCTTCGTCTCTATATTCGATAGACGTGCCGCTGTGTCATAAGACGTAGGAAGTGAGGTATCGTTCGGTCGGGAAATTACAAGACTTTGACAAGTTGAGCAACACTAACCATTTCACCGTCGGAAAGTGATACTCAATATAGATTGAACATCACCCACAATTGATCGCAGCTGTCGCATTCCCATAGACTTATCCAGTCGGCCCCTTTCGAAAAGAAGCACTAGACTCGAGTTTCGCTCTCATTTGAGCTCATCAGTAGTGCATATCCTTGCCACTGCCGGGACTAGAACTCCGGCCACTCTATTCATGAGGCAACCGTGTTTACCACTGCGCCATTGACCTCACATTAGGCACGACCGAATTATCATATGTGAACGCTCAACCACTTTCGCTTGTGAGTAATGATCAGGTTGCCCGATCGCCTCGACGGGAGACACAGTTACTGTCTGTTAACTCCAATCGATGACCCCTCGACTAGGACTTCTCTCCAAGTTGAAATCACAGAAATCATTGACTTGTCGAGCGGTATTCTGATTGTTGATGAGTAGTAGGGGATTTGGTTAATTTCAAGTTGAACATCACCCACAATTGATCGCAGCTGTCGCATTCCCATAGACTTTCCAGTCGGCCCCTTTCGAAAAGAAGCACTTAGACTCGAGCCAGTAGTGCATATTCTTGCCACTGTCGGGACTAAAACTCAGACCGACTGGAAAGTCTGTTGGAATGTGACAGTTGCGATCAATTGTGGATGATGTTTCAACTTGTAAAATAACCAAATCCCCCACTACTCCTCAGTAACTAAATTCACCTTAATCAGGTTTAATGAGAATCGGGAGATTTCGACTTGTCTAAGAGGTTCTAATCGCGGGATAATTGATTGGAATTAACAGACGGTAGCTGTGTCTCATCTCGAGATGATTGGGCAACCTAATCATTACTCACAAGCGAAACAGTGGGTTAAGCGTTCGCGAATATAATAATTCGTTTCGTGGCCTAATGTGAGGTCCAGTGGCGCCGTGTTCAACAAGATGATCTTGATAAAGCGTGGTCGAGTTCTATTTGCCGGCGTGGCAAGGATATGCACTAACTGACCGAGCTTCTAATGAGAGGCGAAAAACTCAGAATCTAGTCTTCGTTTCGATAAGGTGGCCGACTGGGGTAACAGGTTTGCGTCTATAGAATGCGGAACAGCTGCATTCAGTTGATGGTGATGTTTCACTCTAAATGAAAATCAAACATCCCCTATCACTCACCAGTGCTACTCATTATCATCCTGAAATTCTACATTCATGTATCCATTTTACCAATTGAGGTTAAAGCTGCAGTCTCAAGAATCATTTCATTGTTAAGTACGTAAGCCAACAGTACAATACAACCTCCGACAATTATCTCAGTAGTATATCCGTGCATCGGACGAAAATCTTTAATACAAATAAAATTAGCCAAGTTTGATGGGTGAATTCGAAAAGCAGTAAACTATTGGTATATACCAACGGCGCGCCCCATGGGCAGTATTGCAGAAAACGCCGAGTTTAAAGCGTCCAACGTAAGCTTCATAAAGCACATACTGAGTCGAAAGTCAACCGTAATATCAGCGAGTCGACTCGTCATCCATCATGTTTTCCTTCTGCAGTGTCATTTGGTCTTTTCATATAACAACACACAGCATTCTATGGATCCAGTAGACACAGCCTTTTTGTTGGCGTATCACGTTGTATGCTCAACTACACATTAATTGAGATATCCAAGTTTTATCTTTTCGAGGGCATTCAGTTCGGTCCCTCTTGTAAAAGTGTACAGACAGCAACTGCAACCAGGATTGCACTGGAATTTCGGGTCACATATCAATAAGGACCAACGCCCAGACATTGTCCGTAAGTCCAGCCGAATAAAACTTGCGATACTGATTTGGGCCGATGGTGTATAATTCGGTCGCCAAATTTATGGGTTGGGCTTTTCACCAGCGCTGGCAGTTTGTAAGATACGTGGCAACCTTGAGTAACGCCCCATTAAATTTTGGTTTGCGGATACTTTTATTATTTCTACGTGTTGACCCGACTTGACTTCCCTAATTCTGTTTCCATAATGGCTCCTATGTGAATGTCTGTTAGAACTCTTGTCTGCTTGTTGCATTAACCCGACTGCTGCCGGCTTGATACTGGGGAAGCTACTACCAAGAATGAAACTGATGTATAATTTCGTGGTGTGGAGATGATAACTACTATATATTTCCCAATGCGTAGGTGAAGAGATTATATGAACAACCAGAGTGGTATCTCGGAGTGTTCAATGTAATCTCTTATTTTCCTTTACCTTTCCTCACAAATCCATCAAGTATCCATAGGTCTACCCGTTCCGTCGGAGCATACGGCAACTTTTTTAAGGCAAATCATCTGAATCCTCATTGGCCTCATTTCATAGTGAACTACCTTGGCTCAGTGACCGTTGCCCAACAAGTAAGGTCGCTGACCAGCCTGGACCATCACACCTTTCCACTGCTAGGACAAGTAAGCGGTTGAGTAGCGGCCAATGAGTTCAGCTGATTCGTAGGAAACAGAATCAACAGCGGACCAACAAACTACCCTACGAAACTGTTCGATGCTCTGAGGAAGATGAAATGGATAATCGATAAACTGTGGTAGGAAAGTCGTAGCCAAAAGAACAGCGACCAATATGGCAGCTTCAAGAGTACCACAACTGCGATTTAAGTCCCTCCAAGAACAGACATGTACAACTAATGAGCAGTATTCCCAGTTAAACAAAAGTCTCATGCATCCTCTTAAAGTGATTTGGTTGACGTCAATATAGATCGTTGTAGGGTGTCTGCATAAGAGTGAAAGACGGATCTTCAGACAAAGCATTCTCAATGAGTCGTATTGGGAGTATAAAGCTTTTGTCTCACAAGTTGTAAATTTGCTGCTATATGCAATCTGCTCAATGAGACATACAGAGTGTGTACAAAAATAGAACAGAAAAACGAAATGTGGAATCTTTTGTGATATACTTATAAAGAATTAGTATACTTTCCGATTCACTTCAATGTACTCAAAACCATTGGACACAACTGCCAATATGTAGCTTCTTGTTGTACAACCGAACGAGCAGGTTCCGCTTCATTGCCAGTCTCCGCTGTTAGTAACCATCAGGCTCACACTAATTGTTCCACTGGCCTCGTGGTGGATAAAGTCCCTGGTTTGTTTTGAAGAAGAACGCAGGTTAAAATCTCAGACAGCCTACTTTCACTCAATTGGACGCAAACAAGGATAAAAACGAGCATTGGAGGAGGGAGTCAAATTTAGTAATGCCACCTTTGAGGGTTCACCTCCACCAGTCATATAAAGATAACCCCGCTTCGGAGGCAATGGTAAAACACCTGAGTGCATGTCTACAACGTTGATGAACAAGTAACGTACTAACTTGTATAACGAAACTTAGTTTCCTTATAAATTAACGTAATTATTTTATACTATCTTCTGTATCTATGACAAGTAGTAAATGCTTTGAAAGCTCGGTGCACAAGAATTCCCGTAAGTTTACATGTGTTTGTGTGGAACGCCGTCACATCTCGATGTTCACTTCTTCAAAGATAATCTGGACTTGACTTAACCAACCAGAATGAATCTAGACGTGGGAATAAACGATGAGCAAGCGCGACTGTATTCGGCGCCACCAGGTTTAGTAAAATGATAATAAGAGGAACATTGCGATGGCGACTTTTCACGGAACCAACTCACATTTCTCGAAGTATGAAGGTTGTGAACTTGTTTGTTTTCGAGGCATAATCTTCAGGTAAAATGCAGTAAATGTGAAAATGGAACTCAAGATAACAATGCGTGGTCCTTAGTACACTGTAAAACGGAAACCACCTTGAGATTACTGTGAGGGCAAACTGTTTGCTATCACAATGAAAGACAATTGATATGAGAACGGTTGGTCAAAATACTCCAACTATGAGACCGATTACAAAAAGTCACTTTAACTGCCAGGATGACATTGAACACCTCATTTATGAACACGTGACAAAGATCAGTGTGAGGCCGACGTTTAAACTGACTCAGTAACCAGAGACGACCAAATGGACGAAAACTTTGTCAGAGGTCTTGTCTTGTTACCTGATCGTCAACTAAGTGAAACAAGTTTAGCGTCCTAGGGAACACCCAATCCTCTCGTGGAAAAATGTTAATATTTACTGTGTTATATACGCCTTGGATAGGACACAACGAAAAGGAGCCTGTCCGTCAAATGTTGAAGTTCAGATAATTGGTTGAGTACAGTTATACAACTGACATTCTCAGAACTGTGTATGTTCATTTTTAAGGACAGAACGTCTTTCATCTCCGCTGACAAGCAAACGACAGTGTGTATTCTGGAAACTGTGGAAATAAACGACGATCAAGGTCGCATTAACCCAATGATAAACCTTTGCTGTGACGTCAATAATTGACAAAAAACTCATTCCGTAGTTCTGTTTTTAATTTACAAACAAACGCAGTCAATTTCCTGCATGTTCCGATATTCTCCCAATTTCATGTATGCACCTCATTTTACTTCTCACAATCCCGGTAAATCTAATTATCCTAAATCGGGAAGAAAGTTGCGAACGATGTGACTTATAGTAGGCTTGTCCTTAATATTCTGTTATAAGACAGATTGCCAATCTGGTTGAATGCCCTGAGTGGCCATCTGTTCATGAGTGATGACTCACATCAATAGTTGTTCAATGGCTTCACTTGTTATGACATCCGCGTTGTGGACTGCTTTTCGGGTTGAACATTGTCACACTGTCAGCAGCTAATTAAACGTTTTCGGCCTTAAAGGAGCAATAATAGCAGTTGGATACAAAGAGACCATAAAGCCATTTCCTATTTCAAATTTTCAGAAACCAACTGTAAACAGATTTTGTTGGTGACCAGTCTGAAAGATAATGACGTGCTACTTGATGCGAACAACGATTTTTTTTTAAAATTATCCAAGACACACGAATGTGAACCATCAGAAATGATCTCCGGATATACTGGCATATCGGAAAACCGGTTCAATACATTTTAAATATATAGGTATGACAAATAATGTTTCCTCCAACAACAATGTGTCGATCAAGCTCAAAAGGCAAATTGGTTCGAAGTTTGACAGGCAGAAAACAATTTGGAGACAACGTAAAAACAACTTGAAATGTGTTCAATCTAACAACACTTGTGAACAATTCAGTGTGACATTGTAATTCAGTCATGTCTTTATCATAAACTGACCGGAAAATAAAAAGCAGGTAGACTTTATTAAAGCTTGTTAATTAAGGAAGGTGCGATTGCTCAACTGATATGGCTCATTATTATGGCTGTGGCGAGCAACAGAGCTCACAAAGCGTGTCAAATAAACGTATACCACTGCACTTGTATCTCAGCTTGCTGGCTAATTCTGATGTTAGACACAATTTGGATTCTCATAGTTGAAGTTTACTGTAAATGACTTATGCAGGTTGGTATGTTTTAGCATACAGTGGAACAGTAAAATCCAAGTCCGCCAAACAAAGTGTGCCCGACAAATTGAAGATACAAATCACTCATTATTTATAGATAGCAGCCACCAGACTGATCAGAAGGCACTATGGCGTGAACCGTCGCTCATCAAAACAGTAGCGTGGAATATCTGAAAATTAAGAAAATGACCAGAAAAAGTGGAAAAAGTTGTCAAGTCATAGAGTCAAATCGTAAAGCCTATCTTATCAGCGAATTCAGTGACCATGAGAACGCAAACAGTTGGTCCCAGTTACCACTAGGGAAGTCGCAGACAGCTGTTTCGACTTAGTCAGCTATCACCAGCACCACGAACGCCGAAAAATCAAATCAACGACGCATGAACAAGTAGCACATTGTAGTCGAACACAGCCACTAGATTTCGAGGTCGTGATCACCGAGGTTGCATGAAGATATGTGAATTAATTTATTTAGCTGTTGAACTTCCCTTCACCCACGAGCTAAAGTCGGTCAGCCGTTTTGTGGTTGGTTTGCAAACGAGCAAGTATCCACCAAAAACCCAGAAAACAGTTGAGAAAGGAATTTGGAAACGAACTCCTCAGAAAGGCAGACGATAACTACACAAGTCGCTCGACTGTATAATGGGGGTCTTTATATTTTGTGACCATTTAGTTGGTCGACTACCTCGCGGCTTCACCCAACCACCAGTGGTATCGGTAAATAATGTTCAGTGCAACAACCGTTCATCTGGCATAGAAAGTAGGCGACCCAACCAAAGCACATTGTGCGAACTGAATATGCAACCCAGAAATCGAGCACCTTACTTTTTCCTAAATTCGCTAGGGCGAGGGCTACGTTGTTGCTTGTATTCCTGTCACTTGAAAATAAATACAACGGAATCAACAACCTTCGAACAGGTCTGTTGTTGTCTTTGTCACCAACGGGCCAGGCTTCCGAGCCAAGGACGGAAGCAGAACGCAAAAAAGCATCCTCTTTCAATAACAACAACCAGACGTCATTCTGGCGCCATGAACGACGAAGTCTGACAGAAACAACACGTGTGTGTGTGTATGTGTATTTTGCTCATATATCTCAGCATAAATACTACAAATAGAGAAGCCCGTTCTACCCAAGTATAAAAAATAGTCCCCATCCTTCAGCGCATTGCCTGCACGCAAAAAAGTGAGAGTGGAAACAGCTGAGCTACGAAGTAGAACTTTACATTTTAAATATATAGAATGCGTTCCACAAAAATCAAACTGGTCATTCACCTGGTTCAATAAGATCTGCATGCTGTCGACTATATCATCAACGTTTTCCCTACAAATCAACTTAGTTCTGGGAGTAAACTGAAAAATAGGCTAATTGGATTCCTCAACAACATCCTCTTCATAGTCATCAACATCCTCAAAAACAGCAATATATCTGTAGTTCTCGCTGATGGTTAATTATTATACAACCATGGAAGAAGCAAGCCTTAAACAAGAAAAAAGAATTGAAAAAGGAGAAGAGGTGATCTACCTATTAAACAAATATGCCTATACATAAGCATTCTATAACAATATGCTCACATACTTCAAACGAGTCATAAGTGAAAGTAAGGCGTTGTC
>LOND01000541.1:42087-73748 GCA_014220965.1 Paragonimus kellicotti | reverse complement strand
TTCCTTTATCTCTGTCGCTAGTGATATAACTGTCTAGTTATACGAAAAGGTCAACCTCCCTAATCTCATCAGCTAATACTAAGACTACATAATCACAGCAGTCGTGCAGAAGCACATCGCACTCCAAGGTTGCAAAACACATTCCAAAGTATCTGAGGAACGGTATGTGGCGTCCATTATTACCTTTGCTGCTTGAAAACTGTCAACCAACAACCCCTTGTCGTCAGCACAAAGAAGATCAGTCAGTCCTTCATCAATTAGGAGATCCACGACCACACCCTGTGGGTGTTTCAGACTGTCCGCCAGCATTTCGACTGATACAAGATTATAAAACAATGATGGAAGTGGGCAACACTGACATACACCACTCATGTGCTGGAATTGTCAAACAGTTCACCGTAGGGTCCAGCACAAAATGCACCTTCCATATTGTTATCGATGACAACGTTTATGAAGGAAGAAGACAGTAGACACCCATGGTGAACGCTAGTAAAACTGACGAAAACACGAGGAAGTTTTTCATACAATTACCCAGATTTTAGAGTGAGTAACAAAAGGAATTTTGTAGGTCCGCGTATTGTACTAGAACGTCTTTGCGGAGAAGGTAGTCCTAGAGAACGTCACTAGTAATCGAACTGAGGATAGCCGTTACTTCTAAAAAGAACACAACAGTTGGTGGTCTGCATGAGTGTCGATACTCCGAGGCTCGTTGCAGAGTAAAAATGTCACCGATTTACCCTAAAGGCTGACTGGAAGCCCGTCCGTTTGTCACGTATCCAATATGCTCGGCCTTAGTGAGATGACGCGATAGAGGTTAGACGGATGCGTTACTGATTGCCAGGTAAACTTCAGGAACCCAGTGCGAATAACTTTTGATAAGATTCATTCACCGGATACATTTTCAGTTGCCTAAACCGACTACAAAAACTATGTCGGTTCCGAAAAAAAACCACTTCAAACCACCCATGGAAAGAGAAAGATGGAGTGAACCTAGTTTAGGAGCTTTGTTGTGTTTCAAAAACTTAAGCTCCAAAATCACTTCTCTCTCCGATAAAAGGCGGTCTAAAACACAGTAGCCAACTTTTCAAGTTCCTTCGTTTAAATGGCCTGGCTGAAGTCAGCTTGAATGTTTCTCACTATGACAAATCCACTTGACGGCATGACCGCCTGGTGATAGGCGAACCCGGTTCTTCGCCAATTCGGCGAGCAACACATCCGCAAATGAGGGAGGGTAGCTGTCGGCTATTCCCAAATAAAAACTCGCTCCATCACTTTCGATTGTTTGATCATGTGAAGCTCACGGTCCGTGAACGAACTTTAGTCAACTTGCGCATAGGTTCTGCATAGTTTGTCCACAGGACATAACAGAAATCTGACGTCGTCATAATTCCACAGCTTCCTCGGAACATGCCCTTGCACAGTAGGTTTTCATAGCTGCCACAGTTTGTTTTCAGCATTTTTCTGGCGTTCAAGCTGATTCTAACTAGGCAGAATGGCAGCTGGTGTCCTCTGATAAGCATCCAACATACGCCTTCTGCCCAAACACCGGCTAATTATCCGGTATTTATGAGTGTGTGACCTCGAACCAAGTGGTAAAACAAAACGGGCGTTCACAACAGCAAGACCGATTATTGTTGACTGCTAGAAGGTGCACGACAGTCGTTAACGAAGTGGTGCTATTTGTAACTACACTACGATCGAGAGTTGTCCGCAACTGATGTGAACAGAGCAGTCATCACATGATACATAGTTTCTCCCTGTGGTTGCGTGCAGTACACAGAATATGAAGATCATGAGATGCGCACATTTGCAACAATCGTTCTTCAGAGTCAGTGCATCGTGCGCGGACACTAAACATATCACTCAACAGTTTCTCGCCAGAATAAAGACATCTAAACTAAGCACACAAATTGCCAGCGGTGACATTTGAGTGTTCATTTCGCTGCAGAAGGTCGACGAGGACGTCAAATAGCGCTTTCTTGACAGTATTTCGGCACAAGGAATATACGCCAACAGACTGTTACTGATGTAATGAGTCTGACAGTGCACAAGCAACCGTGTACTGAAATCCAACTGAGTAAACATTGCTCCTCTTCGGAGCTTACTCTACATCAAACCACTACTTGACTATGAGGTTTGACTTCGCCACTGGCACAGATCCTAGAGAAAAGGAGCGTTCGGATCTATTGTTTTCGCAAGGTAAACTCAAGTGGATATCTGTGCCAGATTCGAAGATTTGTTCCCTCGAAACGCAGCACACATCAAACCCCAGACATCTGAGATCCCCCTCCTAATCATTTTGCTAACGTACTTGTCGAGCAATGCAGATATAAAAGCATCGATGTTTATCGGTTGTCTATCAACTACAAAACAATTATCACCCAATGATGTAAGGAAACAGAAAAACTAAGAATAAAATAAAATGAGATGGTAACGGTAAAATTGTACTACCATCGGAAAAACGACAATATTTTTATATGCGTCATTCGTTTATGTCATCAAAAATGATTGGCCTGAAGAGCTTCTACCAACCTTTGAAGCAAAACCTGACCTGCAAAACAACAGGATATCGGACTTTCTAGGGGAGTCGTACTTGAAGCTAATGACTGGCCAGTTGATGACTGTTTCATTTGAAGCTTGTACATTGTAAATTTTCTGATTTAAATCGCTTGATAAAGGCTCTCCGAGAGGGTCGAAACGTTGCGAAACCGATAACTCTGGTTTTTAACTCGTTGTGGCTTAACCAAGGAATTACTTAATAATGAGCATCAGCACAACGCACAATATGTTTTCCCATATCCGTTCTGTTTACGGTTCGGAAGTGCTCACTTCACTGGAAGGTTCACTTAATTGTATGCTTTGCAACGATAGTCTGCAGACGTTGACCGTTCATTTTGCCAAAGATTTTAAGCTTATACTGTCTTCTGTTATGCGTTTAACTAGAAGCAGTTGTATTCCACCATCTGATTAACTTAAAATCTGTTCCTCCAAATTCCGCATACAAAACGACAAATACCACGACAAAGATTTTAAGCTTATACTGTCTTCTGTTATGCGTTTAACTAGAAGCAGTTGTATTCCACCATCTGATTAACTTAAAATCTGTTCCTCCAAATTCCGCATACAAAAGCGACAAATACCACGACAAACCAACTTCCGATCTATAATGTCACATGCACAGTGGACAGTCAAAACGAATTTTTCTTGAGAACTGGCTGTGTTTAAACCGTTATTTGCGCAGTTATTCAAACAAAGCGTCAATCCTTTCTTATTTGTCTCGCCGACACTGTAATGGATGAGCAATCGTTGGTAGTTCATATCAGCGTTGAGCACCACTCACAACTGATGGAATCTTTTGTGGTCTCGAAGACACTTGATCAATCCTTTTCGGAAAGAATGAGTAGACCCGTTTCAGTCTTGCTAGCAGTCGCAAGTAGCGCATGTTCTTGGCAGCCTTGGCGAGGATTTGATTCCAGACCAAGCTTTCATAAGACAACCGTGTTGACCATCTAACCGGTGAACCCACAGTTGCAATACTCAAGTATGATATGAAAACGCTCAGCTGCTTTCGCTTGTGGTTAATGTTCAAATTACCTGATCGTCTTAAGATGAGTCTTAGTACCCGACCCGTCAATTGTAATCGATAACTTCATGACTAGGATGTCTCTTCAAGTTGAAATCACAAAAATCAACAGAACTTGTTCAGCGACGATTTACCTACTGATAAGTTGTAAAGGTTATTTCGCGAATATAAATTGAACACCACTCGTACTTGATCACGTGGCTAGAATTCAAATCAGAGCCGCAGTAAGGATAGGCATTAGTGACGTGTACCAACTAGACCAAAACTTGGATTCTCCTCTCAAAATGGGCCGGTGAAACTTTTGTAGGAAAACGGAAACTCCGAAAGTTGCGAGTGACATCCAACTCATACCAGTTAATAGAACTCTAACTACTAACTAATTATAAAGGGATTGAAAAAATGGTCAGTCACGTGACTATGTGCGTTATTTTTTCTCCATTTATCTATCATATTTTGCTATTTCTTCCTATTTGCTCACTTAAATATATGTGCGTATTCAGTTAAACTGAGAGATAAAAATTAATTTGAAAAATCAGTCCTTATGCGCAGTAGAGTTCCATCTGACCAGAGCTGACGTCGTTCAAACAGAAGAAAGCTTATCAAGTCTCTTCTTAAGCTAAAAGAAGTTTGAATAAATATATATTGTTTTCATGGTTTACTTTGTATTTAGGAGTGTAAAACAAATATAAACATTGCGAAATGTTTAAACAGAGTTTCAGAGGGGGTTGCCGTCGACCTGACCTGAATGCCATCGTCAAACACTAATTCAATTTTATGCGATTAAATGAAAATTCACAAGTCCGGAACAGAAAAACGCAAAACGTGTGATTAATCAGCTGCATGAAACCTGAGCGCAGTGAACGTTCTAAAGGTCAACGGATTAGAGGACAATTGGAAACGTGCATCCCACAAACGAATCAGTCAGATAAAAATCATCTAGAAAAAATTGGCCCTAAATTGTAACACCTTAAACAAAGCGAATTTTCAAGTGTTTCCTGACTAGAATGAGCTAAACTCCGGTGACCAACTAACATGTTCATTTAAAAAGTCAGAGATATAAAAGATGCTGCAAAATGCGTTAACGACCACGCTACAAGAAACCATGCAATGCCACAGTGTGTTCACGACAAACTGAACAAATTTGAGGGCATTTCAGATCGATAGGTCGACATTTATGCCGCAATACAGAACTTGAAAAAACTTACATCTAACGGAAACTAACTTCTTTAGCCAGACATTAGTGACACGACTACATTGTGGGTTTTTCACCTTGGCTTTACAAATTGAACTTAAAACCATCCGATGTAGTTGACGAAAAAGAAGCAAAATAAACGGACTCCTGTTGGTCAAATGTTACAGAGAATTTGTTGCACTACACACACTTGTGGCCCGTAACCAGAAAATGAACGTGTTCAGAAAAAACTACTAGGACAAACATAGGCCTTAAAAAGGTCGTGTATCTAGACACGGTGGTTGCAACAGATTAATGTTCACCGTACCACATACAGCTCGAAAACTCTAAAGTTCGTTTGCTAAGTTTTCATATGCCTAATCGTTCACCAGCAAGCCTTTTTCGGCAATGAACGCGTAAAGCAACATCTACTGAAGTTAAAGTACAGATAATTACATGGACAAAAGGTACATGCAGCTCGAATTCATTCGCTTTGAATCATACTACCCAACCCTACAAACAGGACAGAATCGTGTGTGTATTTAAGCCCAACCCAGGTAAAATATGAGTAACAGAATAACTGGTGCTTCAACGTTCCTGATCATTCTTCTAACCCACTCTGACAGCTCACCAAATTTACGTATTCGTCAGAATGCTGCTACAGTAATATGTTTGCACGTTAGTCACCTTGGCATATTTCAACATGTCCATGTTCGTCCAGTTTTCTCTAACTTTTGTAAACCGTCCAATACACCCTATCCATCCACTAAAACAATCGTAAATACAAAATTTCATCTTAGTCTTGTTTAAACCTGTGAACCAACGATATAATTAAAATGAAGAAGCAAAATGTTCATTACAGAAACTGCACTAAATGATCTAGTTCACCATGAACTTAAAAGCATGCACACCATTTGAAAATAAATGCAGTTTGATTATTACTCATTGCTAACAGCCAAACATTTTTACGTATTCTGTATATCCGTAGGACATTATCATGCTTGTCATCTATTTCCTTCAGGAACACAAATTCATCCAATCTGTTTTCCTCCTCCTGAAGGATTTTTCCCCTTTCGCTTGTGTGGATAGGAAGTTCATGAGTTTCAGCTGAAACTTAAGCTGGGATTCTTGTTCGTGGTCGACGAAATACTACTCATACTCTTTATTCGGATTCTTTTATTGATAATTACATTCATAGCAGATGTGCAGTAACCAAATGACTACCATCGTTATCCCAATCACTGGGATTCATTGTCCAACATTAAATCTGCATAATCACAACAAATCTGCAGAAACATAGCAATTTGAGGTTGCAAGACGCATTCCAAACTATCTGATAGAGCACGAAACTGCGTCGGTTACTGAGTTGCCGAACTACACCCTGTCGTGAGCATAACAAAAACCATTTGGCCTTCCATCAGGTAGGAGATCCAAACCGGCATCTTATGAGCGCCGCTGGTCGTCTTCCATTAGTTCGTGAATGACAAAATTAGATTAAAATGGCGAAAGTAAACGGCTGTGACGTACGCAGCTCTTGGTCCTCAAACTGTCAGGCAGTTCACCATAAACCCTAAACTGAGCTGAAGTGCGAAAATAAATTACCTGTGGTATGCTGTCGTATTTGGTCGGGGATGCTCTGCATTTAAACGAGTCTACAACTGTCGATCAACTTGCTGAATCGAACGCACCTTCACAATCAAAGAACACGGCAATTGTTGATCAGCGCTATTCATGACTCTTCACTAGAATTTGGCAAAGAGTGAAAAGTTGATCAGTACATCCGCGTGCAAGACGAAACCCTACCTTTCCTTTTCAGACGTCTGCCTTCCGAGCTGCACTGAGTTGACGAAGTATAATGAATGCTAGAACCCTAGTAGTAACTGTGGTTAAGCTAATTTTCCTTCAATTTTTTCAGGAGCCTCGAGCACATTTTTTTGGATATAGGAACTACAGGCGAGTGAGTTTAGCAAACAGAAATACTCTCCACCGTCCACGGAAGTTGAAACAACTGCGTGTGGGTCTCTACTCACGCCTCCTTGCGTTATTTGAAAAGTCCTGGCACGAAAGTACTTGGGACAGCAGCCCTGTTAAGTTCCCACTGAAGGGGATGTTTTAAGCGTAAAGTTATTAACTTAGGTTGAAAGAAATGTTACTGTATCTCCTCTCAAAGCAATCCGAACATCTTGCACAACTGAATGAAATACGCTTCTCTACAAGATGATTCAACTGTGTCTGATGTGAGCTCAGTCGCGCAGTGGTCAAAATGGTAATCTCATAAAAACATGATCACAGTTCAAATTCCGGTTGTAATAAGATAATTTACTATTGACAAGCGCCAACAACAGCGATGCACCAATTTACAAGTTCCTTTCGAAGTGAATCTGTCGGGAGATCTATCAGAATGGAGACGTCACGGCCATATGTGATTTTCCAATTAAATCAGTTACACAGGAATACTTCTGTTGTGTTGGTAAGATATTGTCACCAATCAACAAGGAGTGGATACTTCCTTAAAATGAACCGTAAATAAATTAGGTGGAAATATGTTCTACTAAGAAGAGTTTTTTGTTTTAGGTCGTCTCGTTTGTAGTTAAACTACCAACGACAGTATTCAGCAGGAATTTCACCGTTTGTATGGAGGTATGTTGACAATTTTTATCTTACTAACCCCACATTTCCTGACGTGAATATCGTATAACTACAGTGAAATTTTTGATGAGGTCAGTGACAGCTGAAATCGTACACCCATGACTTTTGTGCCCACAAGCTCCTGTGCACACTAAACTTCCCTTGCATCACAGCCAATCGAGCGCAGGATTTGGAACAACCATACGTGTGATCAACCATGCGACATATAATCTCTGTATAATGTAAATATCCTAATGATCGAACATAGGAAATAAGCCTCGTTCTTATGGATTCGATAGGCACTTCCGATTTGAATATGCACTCAATAGTTAAATTCCGATCCTTGGCTTCATGAAGGCAACTGCCGCTGTCTACTCGACCGCACATCTGTCCAGTGTTGACCATTCGGACCATCAAAAATGATGTGATCACATCGAGTCCAATATAATTCGAACACTTCGACCTAATTTTGAGTGGTGCTAAAAGTTAATTGCCATTAAAAATTGATTTCGAGGGATTATTTTCAACTTTGCTGAAAAATGCATGTGCCACGCTGGATTACTTCTGGCAACGAAAACACATTTTCGTGAAATTGAGAGACAACGCATATAAAGCGACCGTGATCGATGTCCGATCAAAGCGGTGTGAACATTCATTGGGTCAGCCCAGACAAAAGAAAGTGCATATTTGGCAGCAGTGATCAAATGAACAAACTCGCTCAGGCTATGGAACAAAATGTTTTTATACTCAAAGGTGGAAACAGGATGTCCCCCTGAGTATTTTTATGTACCAGAACGTCACCTGTTACAAAAAGGAATGATTTGGTTCATGCTTCTATGGAAAATTGCGGAGTAAATGGTGTCAGCCAAAATGGTTCACTCTGCCCCGAGCATGAAGTAAGTAAGCTAAATTTAAGTTAATGTTTTTGTTCCCACCAAGCTGGCAATTTTGTAATCCATAATTATGCGAATGTACTGTAGTTGTTGCTTTACAAGTAAACCAGTGAATCTCTCAACCTTTTCTGGGATTAATCTGCGATGTAAATGACCTGGACGAAACCGAGGTTGTGGCTTTTGTTATAAGGTGGTTTACAACTTTTGTAATCGTTTAACATTAGTACAGCTGGTTAAACAATCCTGAAGAGTTATTACTGCCCGAAAGCCGCTCTAACCACCATATTACTGAACACGGAACTCGATGTTTGCTGTGTTGCCGAAACATGGCTTAAAGATTCTAACATCATTCAGTCGGATTCAACCTTGAAAATGCTACGAACAAGCAGTTTCTTACTGGTATCACTGGCGATGAAAAAGCAAAATGCAATGAATAAATCAGAGTGAATCGGTAGATAAAAGTTGGTCTTTTGTGTAGCAGTTCTCAATAGAGTCCAATCGGTAGCCGTTCACCTACTGACGACGTCTTTCGCAGTCTACTGAAGCTGACAAAACCTTGTGACATCAATTACTAGGCTGACAGTAAAAATGGACAGTATTACCGTCTTGTACGGAAGCAGAAGTGATAGGAAACCAAGTTTGGTCTTAATTGATCAGTTTAATCAATGTAACATAATTAACGTAATATGATTAAAGTAATGTAACGATGTAACGCAGTGTAATTGATTACTGTAACAAATTAATATCCGAGCAAAAATAAACTGTTGTTACAACTTTACGAATCTCACGAACCCTACATATCCAGCATCGCATTCCAATCTTGGAAATTAGATAGAGAACACTGGATTGCGATCGTGACGCCATCACGAAACCAGGATATCACTGCCCGAATTCACGTAACACCCTCGGTGAAAATTGTTTGTTTGTTCATTGCCAAGATATTCTTGGCTCCAAAATGCGAAATGTTCAACTAAAAACCAAGTTAACGTTGCGAACGTCATTTTCACAATGCCATCTGAATAAACTTGAATGAAGCTTCTATCAACTATAAGCATCTGTTTGGAATAGACTAGTTCTAAGTTAGGATTGCAGTTGAGTTCCCTTTAACTCAGTAAACTCCATTAAGATGTTAGACTTATCCGCTCACATGGTAAAAACGACTATGAAGTTAACGGGCTGGTTCCCGTCTGTGCATATGTGTGCTTCTTACTTGGATAAGTTAAGGGTTTTCATTTTGTAAGAGGTCGATATGCAATGCACATTCATCTCTCACTTCTTGCACAAGAGAATCTGTTGTTTACATTTATGAACTACTTGAAACACATTTTACACTCCGATGAACGCAGGTATAGGAACGCATGAGTATCTAACCTTTTGCTGTCCTGTTCAACAATATAAATCCAGGGTCGTCAATAATTTAAAAGCGAATAGATGGGGAACCTGTTTGCTGCATTAGTATAAGTATCTGGCTGAGCAAAGATGTGCTGGTGTGAGGATGTATGCCCTGATTTCCCAATGTCTCACTAGGAACCCACGCTGCTTCACGGCGAAAATATTTCAAATGTACCAAAGTTCTAAACCCGAGTCTTAGGTCATTGAACTTTTCAAAACTTCCGACCACAGACGGCGCCAGAGATAACCACATTTATAACTTAATTAAGATGCCATAACATTCGATGACAGTTATAAGATTAACAGTAGTGACTCTGCGACGGACGTAGGCAAGTTTCCTATTCGCGATTACACTGACTACATTTTCGGTTCGCAACATACTCTAGGTAACACCCATACATTATCAACTAGAATCATATTATTGAGTCTAGCGACTGATTATTCTCGAAGCTTTCAGAGGTAGCTTTGACAGTAGACAAGCTAAATTAAACTATACATTTTTACAATAACCACGGAGACAGAGTGAGGGATCCTTATTGCGTCGATGAGCAACAACATTTTAAACCAGTGTCTCTACCAAATATCCCAAGCCCCAACAGATCATACACGACCCACGAATTATCATACGACAAGGCAAAAACCGAGAAGGCAAAGATAGCAGTCTGTTGATGGAGCAAGTGTTCACAAGAGCCTTCAGTCTAATCATTTCGGCGGAAATACTGATTTATTTATATAAAATTATGCCTATGATTGCTAAGCGAAACCAGAAACAGTTAGCAAAATAAGGATTAAATTCGTATCTTATGAATGGCATAACGTACTAAAAATGTGATTTCATAATCTGGTTCTTAGAGTGTGGTAAACTACACCCTAACAATCATGAACAGTTAACCTGGTTATCTGTAATTTGAACTGAAGTTCCTCGGGGTTGTCTTCCCGTGATACTGCACTTCAACTGTGAGTTCGCTTAACCTCTGATTCGAGATAAAACGTCCTGAAGCTCACCAGTCAAGTTCAGCCACTAGACGACCAACGGCCGCCACCGGCAGCTCGACAGCAACGAAGCTAAACTGTCAGGCACAGTGTAATGATCATACATCTGATTGTTGCCACTGCTTTTTTCACGTCTGAGCGACCTGATAGCATTCAGTCCAACAGTGGCCTCAAAAGTTATGCGGTAACGAACACCGTGTATTGAGTAGGTTGGAAACTTGACTCACCTGACAAGAAAGATTCACACGAACGCGAAAACTGTGACGAACATTAAAGTGAACAGTCTCGACCAAAACGGTTTCAATTCACTTGTCTTCTGTCGGTATAGACGACTTTTTACAACCCCAAACTTTATTACCAAGTGTAAATAACGAGATAATCCCTCAAAAAATTGACTCACATTCCAATGAATGGATGAGCTCAGATAATAACACTAAAAATTAACTGACACATTTGTTCATTCATTAATGGACACTCACAACAACACCATCCGCCATTTAATCGATAGCGCCCATTTTCTGCTTCTAAACACCATATTTCATAGGTGCGTGTTGCAACCGTCATGGTAAACTGATGGATTTGTATCAGCAAACGAGAACATGAATAAGACAATGGAGGTGGAATTTAGGTAGTGTTCCTGTATCTACAAGATTCAGTGGAGGAATATCACCACACATTTGTCGGCATGCCTACGTGTATGTGGGTTTTTGAATCTCCGAAGATGCAATCAACACTGTACACCTCAAAACATATCATATCAGTTCGAAAAGAGAATAATATTCTCAAGATCGGCATAAAAACAATACATCAATCGTGCTTAATCAACCAGTATACAAAGATGTCCAAATGGGAGTACTTATGGAAAACAGTCGATGTTCACAATATAAGTTTATTTCCAAAAGTTCGGTCAGCTTCTGGTGACCGTACGGATAATGATAATATATAACCGACACACATGTTTCAATTCAAGATGACCACAGTAAAGATCATCAAGACCGACTGAGAAATGGTTTACCTGCGCGCAGTTGATCGTAATTATACTCTATTCTCAGCTGCGCAAAACCGCCGAGTGATTAATCAACGACAGGTTCATGAAATATGAAGATTCAGACAATAATATGTCCAGTGTGGTTGGCATGTACAGCCCGCCTCATTTGAAATGTTGTAATCACTTAACTGGTCAGTTACGCGAAACGACCCTGCAACGAACTGTCTTGCCGCCGTCCACAACACCTCAAGTCCTCTTGTTGAGGTTTGTTAAATCCGGTTTTTTTCTTTTGTCGAAACGTTTTTTTTTCTTCTGGAATATGGCATATCAATTTCAGGATTAACAATGGTTTCAGTTATTATACTGTCTGTTCGGGCTTGCGGCCGTTATGAATAAACCAATAAACGAATCTACCTCTCGCCCAGTCCGACTTCTTGAAATAGACACATCATTCCAAGTCACTTATACAGAAATCGCTCCACTGAAATTTCTTTAAACGAACAATGCTGTTTTACATCTAATCACCAGTTGATTATCATTAGAACACTAGACAGGTGCTGCTTTAACAATCCATACGCGCACAGCAGAAAACGTTGTCAGTAAGCAGCACAAGCAACTCATCACCGATAATACGATCCGGTGAATAGCAATCCCGTAGAGGGCATGCAGTTATCAATGGTCGATAAAAACCCGAAAAACGATTGTAACACAGGTATGCTCTAATGAACACCAGTAACTATTTGCATACAAATTAATCCTTCCCTAGGTCGATCTGCACATAACATTTGGGGCGAATTTTCAGACCGATATTTGTTACGTACTCATAAGGCAGTAAGAGTCACTAAACTTTAGTATTCTAGAAGGTTATTGTAAACGAACGATAAAAACACGCCATGAGTTCAGTCAGGTTAGGTTTAACCGAGCAAACTATTAAAACTTAACCACATAAAGTTACGAGTAGTCAATGATGTTGATTGCTACCAGCTGACTACCACTACCATCCGGTGACAAGTTCCGAAATTCTGACAAACGTTTCAGAAAGAATCACAAGAATCCATTTGCATTTTATTTAAAGCATATCCGTTCAGCTCATTTCTGTTCACACTGGAAGCTGAACTCGAACCCACGGGTGTGTACTGCAAGAGTGTTTACTAAAGCATTCGATAATTTCCTTGTTGAGAAGTTTCAGAAAAAAGCCACAAAACGAGTCACGACGCTGCACTCTACTACATTCCGATAGGGTACTTAAACAGCAAACGTTCAGCATAAACTACCGAAACTCCAAAGGTGAAACAATTCTAGCTTATAAGTACAAAGACTAGCTGCAAATCTGTTTTAACCCGGCCAAACTTACCGTTTTAGAAGTAATCGGCTGAAGCTACAGCATCTCATGGGTCGTTTAATCCACAGACGCGCTCAGTCGACACCCAAGGGTGGTCAATCTAGGAAACCATACCAGAGTATATCGTAACGGCATCGGCCGTCAGTCACTTCGAGCGCAGGATAGACACCTAAATCCAGGAAGGCAGGCCGAGACCCTAGATAAGTTAGCTATCTGAAGCACTCGGTGAGGGTGACGCTGCCCCCGGATTTTCACAATCGTCTCAAATCATCTGCTGAACGCTGTAAGCTGGAATGTGTTCATTCTGTTTGGTAGCCCACAGAGAAGTTAACTTCCTGCTTTCTCTTTTGTTCTTCATTAGCTTCCTTCTCGTTTTTCACTCAGGATGCTACCTGACCCTCCCTTTCAACTCTCTGGAAATCACAGCACCTAGCGTCTACCAACTTTTTGAGAAGCCCATAAAAACGGAGTTTCAGGAATACCTTCACATTCCTGCAAATCCAAAACGTGCAATCACAATCGCTTGTACGAGCAACGATCCAACATGAGTGGCTCTCAACTTGTAACACGAATACAACCTGAAGGATCGATGAATAATAACAATACTAATCGAGAAACTAGTGGTATGCATTTGCAAAAAAACGCGGTCGACAAATCAGCTCGTACAACTCCGCTTTGAACAGCTGTAGTGAGACCACAAATGCTCGAAAAGAAGAGGAAAATATGTGCCTTCTTCATTGACAGTTGTGTTGATTAGAATACGGGCACTTACAATGTTATGAATCGTTCAGTGAGATGAGTTAAATCGACTTGACTGAAAAGTCTTATTCATGGGATTATTGACTGAAGTAAACATTGGCAACTTTGGTCATTCCGCTACAGAAAAGATTGAGCATGCTGAACGGTATTAGTTGGCAACCGTTTTTGAACGTTTAGATATGAGGAGTGGGTCATATAAATTGCAGGAATGATGAAGCGGTGACTAAACTATTTGCCTGAAAAGTTGTGACATAAGCGGGGAATTGTATGTTTGAAAAAACTTAGAGGGCGAAAATTGGGTCTAATGCCATCTTTTGAAGTCGATTAGGCAAAAAGATTATCCTAATGCAAAAGCTGTAAGCAAATGCAGATGATGTCCAATTCAGCAACTAAGTACTGAAAAACAACTTCGATTACGATTTTTAAAAAAACTAGTGGTAATAGCAGAGCATTTTCTTGAAAAAGTGATACAGCCTACAAAATGTGGCTCGCCGTGAAAGCAATATTCAAATGCCGAAGTAATCAAAGCCGCTGTCCACTAATTATCAGCAATTATCGAGGAGGCTGTTTACAAACAACTACTTTGCAACATGCTTGTGAGTACGGCACGTCACATACCTAATTGCTCTTAGTTGAATAATGGAGCATTAAGCTCACTAATTCAAGTAAACAAATCAACACATTCACGCAAGCTTAATAGGCCAACTCTTGAAAAAAAAACTGTTAAAAAGACACCAAACTTAGTCAGTTTATTAAAATTGTTCGGGGCGACAGGTAAATAAATCCCACTTTTTCAACTACATTACGGAAGCCAGTTGCAAACTTAAGCATTATCCATGATAATTTGAGTGGCTGTACTCAATTGCCAAGACCAATCTGTTCTACCAAATTTGGCAGAAAACCAGTTTACAATGGGGTCACACTGAAGTAGAAAAAACTTATCATTTTGCATGCGTGTATCATGTGATTAAGCACAATAGTGAAGGGATGGTCAGTAGCTTTCCAAAGAATCGCCTAAAAGAGTTCCATTTTGTTCATTAATATGAGATTACGTACTGGTGGTGAGTAACTTTGTGAGCGTTGGTGTGAAAAGACAAAGATAAACTATAAGTGGAAGAAGTTTTTCATTCTGCTCAGGTATCGTAATAGCACAATCAATGTTTATGCGTGCTTGATGTGACCAAAAAAGAAATGAAAAGGTTGGTAATGCAAAGCAAACCGAGCTTGTGAAGTTTCCGCCCTAAAGAGTGAAGTTTAATACTTGCTGCCTTTTGGTAAACGTATTCGTTTCAAAAAGCTAAATAAATCGGTTTTGGTTTCGTGCACCACAAAAAATGAACAGAAATCGTGAAAAAATGAGACGGTTTTGTTCACGCAGTTATATACCGTAAGTTTTCTATTCTGTTCTGATAGTATACCATGTACAGTTTTATAACGAAAAATGCTCTGCAGTTTTGCACGCAAATGTGTAATTACTCAGTGTGTGGATTAAAAGACATCACACGCATATATGCTGTGGACATTTTGAGATTCTAATCGAAACGTATAACTGAACCAACAAGAAGTAGCCACACGTTTATCGAAAATGAAAGAGTGGTTCGGTTTAAAATAATCTGATGATTAATCTTCATAATCTCCATACAAACCTCGATGGACCATTTTTTAGAAAAAAAGTGGAAAAGATTCTAAAATAGTTCGTTTCAGATAAAATATTTGATAAGCAGTACAAGTAGGAAGATCCTTTGTGGACTGTCATATGGGAAGAACCCCATAAAGGCGATGAACACTAGAAGAACTACTCTGGCTAAACATTCGACAAAATGAAATAACCCGGTTCATCCGGTTTCATCCTTACTTCAACTCATCAGGTGAGGCGGATAGTAAGACAGGACGTTCAACCAGTAAGTTTCCTTTTCCCAATCTACCTAGTACACACAAGAACACACTGCGCGCTTTGTCAATTTGGAAGTAGGCAACAGAAGACATCTACATTATGAATGCTGACCCACGTAATTGATAAAGATGCAAATAGGCCGGGGGATGGGTTGTGTTCATCAGATTACTTGAGTGCTAATAAACAGTATCAAGTGTTCTAATTAAATCAACTCCTACATTCGCACAATGATTTTCGGAAGGCTGATTGTCATATTGCTGCATAGCCATAGTCTTAGAAACTTGTCGTTTATTAATCTGGTTAACGTAAATTACAAAATTATCATTATTACGACATTGCAGAGAAGTGCTGTTGATAGCCACAATTGGAAAAACCAATGATTCTGTTTCGCTGTTAATTCTGAAGAGTAGGAAGGGAAATAAAATGTGGATATAAGACCAAAGAATGCAAATGAATGTGCTTGCCTGAATTTGGTCTAAGTTGTAGAGATACAATTAGGTAGGTCGGAAAGAAGAGGATTTGTTACACAGAAGTTTGGGTACAAGTTTTTCATTTGTTACAAGGCGATGGGAAAGAAAATGAGCAGAGTTGACACTTTCGGACTGTAAACAGAACAGATGTTAGGGAATACAGTGTGCGTTATTCCGAGGACTATTAAACCCATCCATCCCATTGGTAGTCTTTTCACGTACTGCAAGCCAAGCACACCAAATTATGTCATCTGATGACTTTTTGTTATAAGGATAGTATATTGTGGTCTTTTCAATTTAAGTCATTTGATGAAGACCCCTCGGAAGGGTTGTAACGTTGAGAATTCTATAAATCTGCTGACTTTAACTCGTTTTGAATCGATCAAGGAGATACTTCAAATGAACAACCCTTCTACAATAACCGTCATTGCCAGGCGCAAGAACCTTTGGAAGGTTTGACTAGTGTGTAAATTCATTCGGCTAAATGCCCCCAGAAAATAACAGGTAGACCATGCAATTAGTGGGCAGACAAAAGTGCATCAACAATATAATAGTGGTTATCTTCGATAAACGAAAATAGCATATAAATACTTGTTACGATGGGAGTAGATAAACAGCGGAAGTATAACAGTCTGCCTAAACCGATCATTGATACAGATGTCGGAAACAGTATTGGAAATGTGATGCCTAAAACCGTATCACGCCCAAAATTGAGTTCAGAAAGGTGAACTTAAGGACATCCAGAAGACTGATGGTCTAAAGGTATCTAGCTTAATTCGTAGCACGGAGTTTGCTAGTTCATGACAATTTTCAGGTATCCCTACCTCCCTAAAATGTTCGAAAGAAGGCTAAACCACTTGCAGTGGGATCAAAAGATATTATCAAAAAGTGTGCTTGGAGTTTAGCCCCAGGTTGCGGCAAGAATTTGTACTACTTACGAGCTCTGAAAAAAAGACAAATCCCGCTTCAGATATTTCTTACAGAAACGGCAAGGTAAAATGAATATGTGATTGGGAAAGCTGTGGTCAGCTGTAAACGACGTCCAGTTTTCAGAAAGAATCCGTGGAAGATTTCATGCGAGGTACGACTCTACAGTACATTCCAACAAGATGACTAACATGCTCATTCCCAAAAATTAAATGGCCTTTATTAAAGGTTTTCAGATACAAGCATAGTCATCGTTTTGAATGAACCCTTATCACTGCAAGCTGGCGGTTTTACGACATTTTTGATAACCTTTACACCTTTGAGTGGTATATTATCCCTAACCTATCGAGTTATCTACACACCTGGTTACGCACTAACAATCCTTCTACTATTAATCATAAACTAACGATTAGGTTGCCATTTAACTAAGCATGTGTTTCACGTGGACAGGTTATTGTGTAGCCACATGTTCTCTAAATTATGGCATGTCCAAACGCAATCATAATGTCAAAACTTATGGTCCCTATTAGGGGATTTCCCAACTCGGATCGGCACACCTGCGAGGGTCAACAGTTTTATCGCTACTATCATAACACACAGAGGCTGCCCAATGTGTGTCTATCTGCTCTCCTTTGGCTATCTGTCTACATGTTTACCCTCGGTTGTGTCAGCATGTTATTTAAAAGTGTCTCCATGTTGACATGCTGCATGTCAGTGTTTCTCTTCTCACCTCGCTACAATTCCTTACTGCTGATAAGGTTTCCATAACCACATGAGGATTTAATCTTTCTTTATTATGCACCAACTTATGAATCCAGATTAACGAAGCCACAAATTATTTAGCGTCACTCATTATGACAGTCATAAAAAAAACAGACGAACAACTGCATTCACAAACATGCAGACTGTGTCCAAAACTAAACTGAACTAATAAGTTTTTTTCGAAAAGGTTTTTATGGGGCTAATCAATTTATCAAATAGACGTCCCACGTTACCTGACAGTACTCTGACATAACTGGAAAGAAAAAAACCTTTCGTGTATTCATGTAAACGCAGCTGAGACTATGGCAGATTGATCTCTGAACCTACACAGCAAAACGCGTCGCGCATCATTGCCAAATCAAGCAAAAATATTTAACAAAATAGGACAATCAACCGTTCCACCTAAAGGTGATAAGCGTGTAAACAACCCATAAGCATCCTCTGCAGAATAAGGACTGTGACAAAGAAATGGACCGGACTGATGAGAGCTACATAAACTGTATTGTAGGAAACTTCTGTGCTAGATTGCAGAAGGCTGGACAGGGATGTCTCACAGAGTAGACACCAAAGTCAGCAAAGCTTCGAGCGGACTGAACATCTTATTCATTGGTTTTATCAATAGCAAAGTATTGCGCTTACGATTCATAAGAATCTGAGAGATCAGAGAAAAATGAAGAAGCTTATGTATATCTAAATGTGCTGGACTGTTTGGGAAGAAAAGGGGGGTGGGTAGATTTCAGAGGACCAGCAGTAGAAAAATTGCATAAGCGGCAGTTAAGAGAAAAGGAAAGAAACCGAAACTCAGCCACTGCTTAGCAGCTAAAGGATAAGTACATAGTGTACAACGAATGGTTAGCATCAACATTGAAGGATCGAGCCTATCTTCCTTCTGCCACAATGAATCCAATGACCAGGTTAACTGAACAATAGCTTTGCCGTCTTACATTCGTGCGTCAAGTATGCCTTTGAGTTCCATAAAATATGATGACATCAGGATAGACTCTGATAGATCGCTCCAGAGGGAACACACTGGGACGCTAGAAAAGTGATCTCTGTGAGTCAAATGGTTCAGTTGAAGTTGCTGCTATGGTAGTTTACCGGTGGGGAGGTCATTTTAGTTAGGCAAAGGTCTTTATCTTAAGGAATGTTTAATTTGGCAAGTGATCTTATGTACCAAAATCCTGATATAGCGATACCGTAGTGAGAATAACCTCAGCTTGCACAACCCATCTGGGTAGGATAGAAAAAGCTGTATCGTAACCCACTCTGTAGCTTAAAAAGAGCAGCGGTCTTCATGGAGCAACGAAGGTAGGTTTGAATATTCAGCGCAAGATGAGGGGTCACTGGTGAATTCAACGTACTAGCAAAACTGTCCGAATGAAACCGTCCAGACAACTTGATGAGTAACCCAAGCAAAGAGTAAGGCTCCTTAAATACTGAGGAACTGGTGGGAGGTAGACTAAAGTCACCTCAGATAATCGCACTCAAGTCGCGCTTGCTTGTAGTGATACCCAGTTTTTCGTCCCTCGATAATGTGAGCTGTGCAGCCCGAATGACAGAAGTGTATCAAATAAGACTTGGCTCTGCTGAACAGTGTTCGTATATCTGTTTTTCAGCAGATTAACACGCTTGAATTGCTCTTAATTTTCTCGCTCCCAGTCAAATTGTATAACATACAACAAACTTTAGTGTCAGCAGTACTTCGAAGTAACGGAAAGTGGGCGAGGAGTCTTTCGATCATGTATAGAGTAAACAGCAGAGATCCTGATATGCAACCACTTGGCACTTCGTACTTCGCATAAAACCAGTTTGGAAATACCCTACTCACTTTCACATTGAATCAACGATCTTGGAGATAATCAGAGAGCCGCGGAGAAAGATTTTTCTATCATAAGTTCAAAGCTTCTTGCACAGCGTAAAACAAACGATTTGGCCGATGACTTTAGAGAGATCTAGGGGAAAATAAAACGACTCAGATGGTTTGGATCTTGGAATCACTGTGAACATAACTTCAGAGAAAACAAGTCCACCCTCCACAAGTGAGTTCATGATGAACAGTCAGAGATGGTTCGGTATGTTTTTCTCCGGTAGCTTATCCGCGCCTCGGATGATAGGTAACAATACGAAAGCTTATACTGTCACGTTGAGGCATAATTTATGCATTCAGAAAACCTAACAAACCTGCAATTTTACTGGGAGACAACGCAGCAACAGACATGCCGTACACAGAAGAAGCGCGGCTACTTTTCCATGGAATTAAACTTCTTAACTAACCGTCGTGTGGCCTGAACCTCCAACTATTTGACGACCCCTTAGTACTGTTTGTTCGACAAGTATGCTGAACTGCCATTGGCTTTGGTTCATCTACTCACATGAAAAGTGCTCTGAGGGATGGATCGAGAAACACAAATCTCGATAGCTGCTCAAAACTTGTCCTTAGCATGTCGAGAAGATGTGGTGAATTGTCCATACAAAACGCACAAAATGAGGTATGAAGACAATAGGTCAACTATCAACACTGGAGACAGGACAACTAGTGTATCGTAGATACCTTCACAGAGAGAGAAAATGTAAACAGCCAGAAACGCAGAGTACCGTACCGCGATTAATTACCCCGGCACAACGTTTGATGTCTGCATGCAAACACACAGTTGGGTTACTGATGTCTCTGGTTCGAAAAAACCTCCCAAACGGTCCACATTGTGAGACAACTAATCTCTTAACCGGACCACAGTTGCTTGAGCGAGTAGTGTTCACACGAAAATAGATACATTTTTGTTGGAAGCAATCGATATCTGATTGTGTAGTTTCACGTTTACAGTAGATGAGAACCAGTGTATTTTCTAGTGGTTTTCATTATCACCAACAAAAAAGAAACTAACATAATCCGTGAGAAAACTCTGTTTTTCATCACTGCAGATCTTATTCAATCAACCAGTTCACTTTAGTCAGTAACCGTACACACACAACGGATGCATCTGACCCAATTACAAGCAGCAGTTCTAGCTGACCTGTGGATGCTATCAATTCGGTTAACCAAACCTGCTAGCCTAATTCTGCAACATTTTTATTCAAACATCTGTCCATAGGGTTGTTTCCGGTCTGTGTTTTATGTAAAGTGACATAGCGGTAACTGAAGGCCAGTTTCCCGTTTGTCACACTTCCCCACACAGAACGGAATGTTTCCATGAAAAACTAATTTTCGTGTTTTTGCTAAAAATTTCAACCTTGACAATTTTAATCAGGCAGTACTAACACGGCATGGCCGGTCCCTTAGTAACTACGACAGTTGTCACCAGGTTTGTCTCTAGGATACGATCCGGAGGATTGCTGCCAGGGTAACTGTAAAATAAGTAATTTGCTTGGTGAAGTCATACGCAGACAAACAGATAATGGTGTAATCTCAGAGTAGGATAGGTTGAGTGTTGGAGATTGAATACTAATGTAAAAGTCCTACACAACTTTTGACATTATTGTTGTATTTACTAACTACACAAGATTTTCATCAATGTCAACACGAATGCGTGAGTTCAAACCAGCTTGAAGTCCGAACAGCGCGCGTACCATTGCAGGTCACCAGAAACTAGGGATTACCGCACTGTCGTGCAAACCACCTACTTCCGTAAAAACCTCCAGTGAACCCTGAAAGTCGCTTTGTTGGGGACACGTTCTGAATGTACAGTCTACACACACAACGCTATACGTAACCAAATAGACAAAGCCGTTGACCCAAACGATGTCACCGCGTGCGAAGCGGCAATCTCAAAATTCGAAACCAAGCAAACGGATTTTACACCACTACTCATCCTGACAAGGAATCACGTTTACCTCGTTCAGTGCATACAGGTTTGGTGAGAATCTGTCCAGGCTAATTAACTTAAGTGATACATATACGCAAATATGTTCAAAAGCCTACCAAAAGCCTACGGTTATTTCGAAAACTCCTGACTAAATTTGAGCGAACTCACAATATTCGGTCTACATGTAACTTAACATGCCACAGAAAAGAAAACGTTTTGATCTAAAAGAGACGTTTACACTCACCTGCATACAAATACACATACAGAACTAATAATTACAAGCGTAGATATTGTGGCTCGGACTTTCACAGTTCTTGGCAGTAGCTACAGAAACTTTCTTTAAACACTAATGAAGTTAAAGCCAAATCACAAGCACTTTCACATTAAACAAAAAAAAGAAATACGCGAAGACTATCCCTCCACCTTCTACTAAGTCTTCGTTTGAAAGTTAAGATAGGCAGCAAAAATCGAAACAAATTTATCTGTTACACGACTGACAAATTTCAACGAATCTTATTCCATGTTTGCTAACTTGTGTAATAAATGAATTGGTTCTCGTTTAGCGGAGATAAATTCACAGACTTCTCTCGCTGCTGTCTTTAGAGAGCACAATATTGATGGGTTCTCAGCGCGCAAGCTCCTCCCCAGTGGCTTCACAATCACAGACTGTACAGACTGGCAGAGTAACAAGTCCTTCTAAAACACGAGTCACTTGATCCCAGAAACGTTTAGTCTAAGTGTTAATAATCCTATAAAATTGAATTTGACGTTTGCCTACCTTTTCATTTCTTCACAGCTTAACTGGCACAAAGCAACTGTTTACATCAGGCACTTGCTCATCGTCATCATCATCATCATCATCATCATGGACAGAAATAGATCAGTGGATTCACACTGATGCTTGACTGCCACACAACCACGAAGAAGAACAAAGGAAAAAAAGAAACTTATACAGGAATGAAGAAGAAAACAGAGGAGGGAAGGGGAAGTTGACCTAACTACTGAAAATAGCTACGTCTATATTCAAACATACTCAAGTCCTACACCTGCAGAGACAAACAACCGGACGGTATGAAAGTAAGGCTCATCAGCAAGACAGCTTCCTTATGGCTGTCAACTTCCGCATCTAATCATCCACTTCACAGGCAGGCTCGACGAACAACGACATTCATCGGCCGGTCAATAAGCAAGCATATCGAGTGACACAATCTCATGAACCATACTGAACCAAGGAATGAAGATGTAGACATCATTAAGCTCAAATTCCGGTGAACCTGAACGGAGCAACCTGAACAGATCAGACCGAAGTCTAAACCAGCCAAAAAATAACCGATCGGATATAATTTCAAAACGGAGAAATGATTACTCGATCAATTTAAGAGGACCAACCAATCAAATTCGGGATCAAAGTTGCAGACAGAACAGAAAAAGCCAATGTCGCTCCAGAGTCAAAGACTCGAGGACACAGAAAATAACATCGCAACATTGGGTCAAAGTTCAATGAATACATCAAACAAACCAATGGGGATCAGACAAAGGGTGATGGAATAAACAGGTGAAGCCGAACAACCAAACCTCAAGGTTCAGAGAATTATCACTCACTCTGCTATATAATGAAGCTACGTCAATCCTTATCGCACTGTCCACAACCTCCAACGCCAACAAAATCTAAACACGCTAAACGCTTTTACCGCGGCATGAAGATTTCCACATCTTGTTGTATGATAAACGTTTTTCAACTAAATGGCCAAAAGCTCGGCGGAAGACATTACCAATACAGACCATAACCATGCAACGAACAGAACGCACCACTGTTCACAAACATCACAAAAACAACAGCATTCACGCCCGCTGTAGTTCGTAGGTCCGCCATCTCACCCCTAATACGTCTCCAATCACTCGAACTCTTGCTGTGAGTCGACAAAGACCCCAGCCCCGGAGACAACCCGACCTACAGAACCATCCCTTCTGACATTCATTTGTCTACGCCAGGTCATCATCTGCCACCTGCACCTGCCGCAGTCGTCGCAGCTTCAAAGGGATGCTCGGTGTGTAAAGACTAGCTGCATCCTCGTACTTACTAACATCTAAAGTCTGTTGCAATTTAGCGACTGAACAAAAACTCATTGACATCAGCGCCAAACACCTGTTCTCTAACTCTCTGTGTTCACACTTCGCCGCGTCGCTGATGCAGCTTCCAAATACAAGACCCCCATGATTTCATTATCTAACATTAAATCTACGTAACCACAGCAATCTTGCAGAAGCACTTTGCATTTTGAGGCTGCAAAGCGCATTCCGAAGTACTTAGCAGAACGCGAAATAGCGTCCAGTGTTGTTTGTGCCGCTTGAAAGTTGTCAAACAGCAATACCTTATCGTCAGCATAATCAAGATCAGTCAGTCTTTCACCAGGTAGGAGGTCCACGCCGGCATCATTTGAGTGCCAGACAGTCCTCCATTATTCGTCTATGACGAAACTGAACAAAATGCCGAAAGACAGCCTACGACGCCCTGCCTGTGCTGAAACGTCAGACAGTCACCGTAAACCCTAACTGCAGCTGAAGTATGCGATAAACGCCGACAGTATGTCACATACTAAATCGGAATCCCTATTCAAGCGACTCTAAAGTGTAGAATCGTCTAACGAATCAAACGCACCTTATGTCGAGAATATGCAGATGTGTGGCGGTACACATGACGCTGCTCCAGAATTTGACGAAGGGTAAAAATGATCTATACAACCCCGCCCAGGGCGAAACCCTGCCTGTTCTTCCCTAATGTTTACTTCCCGAACTGCAGTGAGTCGACGAAGTATAATTGATGCTAGAACCCTTGAAATGACGGGTCAAACTAATCCCTCTATGGTTCGCAAGAGCCCGGATCCTTTCTTAAATATGGGAACTATTATCGAGTGACCCCAGCACGGAGGGATGGTCTCCGTCGTCCACACAAGTTGAAACAACTGAGTCAATGCCTCTACTAACGCCTCTCCACCTTCTTTGAAAAGTGCCGGCACGAGATCATCTGGGCCAGCAGCCCTATTACGATTGAGAGCCGAAAGGCAATTGCGAACCTCAGTCTCAGTGGGTGGTTCCAAATCTACCGACCAGGGTGCTACATCACAAGTTTGTGGCGGCAACGCAATAGAAGCAGCAGGCCAACTAAATTGACCCTCAAAGTGTTCTGCCCAACGCTCTAACCTTCTGGACTTATTACAGATTAGTGTACCATCTACCTCGCTGATAGCTTCACTGACCGACGGTCGCCTGGGACCAGTGGCACGGATCAGCTTAAAGAGTTTGCCGGTGTTCCCTGAGGCAAAAATCGGAGAAGATTGCAGGTGTATATTTCTATAACCTGACCAAGCAATAGCATTTTGAATATAACTCAGTTTTGTCTGGTCTATCTTTGGTACACTGGTCTATGAACCCTAAATAACGAGCTGCGCGATCCGGTTACTTCACTCTGAAATCTCACTCTTGATAATCTAAACATACACCGGCTTATTTTCACTTATCAGCGCTTACTTAGAAAACAGAATAGACTGCTCAAGGTCATTTGAAAACGAACGAATACATGATACGCTGCCCTGTTAAGATATTTAGAAGAAATCAGTGTCAGTTGCTCATAAGCCAATACTACGCAGTTAAAAATTAATCCACAAAAGTTTTAAATCTTGTCAATGTAACAAAACCTATGAAGATTCTAATCTCTGGAATGTAAATGGATACCAAAATGTCAGCTCGTACTCAGAGCGGAGAATTCTCGAATAACGATCTTATAATAGGGTTCTCTATGACTGTCCATTTCAGAAATAAAATTATTTAGTCGAGTATGTTTCTTCATATTTATGTTCCAAGAAATATGTGGTGCAATTCACGATCTATATTCGAGTTTTCCATTGAAAACGCTATTCAAACCTACGGTGAAAATAAGCAAGTATTTGCCAATAAACTGATGGAAAAAATGTAACCGGGACGAATTTCAGTTTAGAAAAGTTTTCTTACTCTTACCTAATATACAAAATGTATTTATTAATAATGTTGAAAAGAAGCCGGTTTAAAACTACAAAAGTGAAACGACGAGATTAGTGACTAACATATCGACAGTATCAAAAGTTCAGCCGTCCACTGCATAAAACAACAAGTAATCAATAAGATTTGAAATGCACAAAGAATGTAAGCAATCAACGACCATTTACTTCCCCAATTTCAGGTCAGATAACAAGTTAACATTTACTGATGATCAAACGGTTTTTACGTTCATATCTTCCACACACACACATGCACAAACACAAAACAATAGCTTTTTTTGGTTTACTTGACCGGGTTAGTGTGACCCTCAGAAGTGAGTAGCGCAATCTACTTGAGCTTGAAATGTAAACAGCTCATACAAATTGAAGGAAGTAAATGTTTGTTGATAATTCACTGTGGCTGACTGATATCCTACAAATAAACACCAGCAACCGTCAAAGGATAGCGTGAAACAGTAATTCTAAACTGCTCTATTTGTTCGATGTGATTTTGCGCATATTTTCATCGTCTTTCCTGAATAAATGAAATGGCATATTTTGTCTATTTCTCAGGGTTGATTTAACTATTCCCTTGTGTACGCTCTGCTTTATCAAGAAGGGTGTCAGTCAGATTCAAGAATCGTCCAGAGTTTCACATACTTGCCAAATATAGAAACAAGGAGGGTTAAAATTTATGAAATGTGAACATTTTTACAGCTTGAAGAATGTGCCTTATGGGAACACACTTTCAGTTCTGTTTAACAAATGAATTAAGCAAAAGGGTATCATTCCATTTACAATGGGAAGAAATTAATTTATTGACATTCATCCGCCAATCGTCCGACAGGAATTTCGAAAAGGTAACAAGTAATTATGGCACAGAGTTGACTGAAGTTGGTATTAATGTTCTCTAGAGTACGTAGATGTCAGAACGAACCCGAACGAATAGGTGGATTCGGTGCAATATCGTGTGTACAAAAGGGTACTAAAAACTCTCCATTCGCAATTTCGTGGGAATCCGGTACGGACAGTTACAACGCGCCCCCCTTTGTACGTGCTGCATTCCTAAGAGAACCGGTTAACCAGATTTTAGACGTATCCGAAATTCAGCATATTTAAGAAACTTAGAAAAACCAAGGATGCCACTGTTTAAATTTTAAACGAGTAAAACCTTGTTTCCAAAGCTTGAGAAAGATTCTATCCATAAACACTTTCAACTAGGGTGGCTAAATGTCATCCGAAAAGGAAAACTTTTCTAAAGAAAGTAGTCACAACTACAAATGAAAGCAAAAGCGAAATGAAAGCTCCAACTGACTAGTGATAAGCAGTCGAGGATTTAGTTAAGTTCAAGTTGAACATCATCCGAACTTGTTCGCAGCTTTTGCAGTCAGACAGACTTTCTAATCAGTCCCTTTTAAAAAGAGGCATTAGATCACAGTTTTGGCCATGTTAGAACTCAGCACTAGTGCACCTCCTTATCGCGGCTAAGATTTCTATTTCACAAAACCCAAAGCCAATATAACCCATCGCAGTTCTGGACACGCAATAAGTTTACGTCTCATTAGTGTAGATGAGACGGCAGTGTGGACCACGCGATATCAGGGGCTTATAAGGCCTAAACAAACCGTTTTGTGAATTGGGCATTAGGTTACGTAATCTGGTAGCAGAATTTGCCGCCTTTCTTGATTTGACTAAATGGAATTACACAATCCGTCCGAGTTGACGTGAACACCACCTGTCCAATTGTAGCCCGGCCAAGGCGCGATACATCTGCACCAGTAACTAACACTATAACAACAGTTCTGCTCTAAGCAATACGGTGTTCGTTAGTCCGTTTCAACAGGTGAGTATAGTCACTGGATCGACAGATTCTGTTTTACAACAGCACTGAGCAAGCAAGTGCACAAGCGTTGGGCGGTTGTGGGCAAGCGGCTTGTCTCTGGAACTAATCACTACCATCATCATCATTTTCGGCTTTGAGCCGTACCTATGGGCACGATGGCTCGGGCTACCGATGGTCCTGACAATGGCCCGCGAAGTTACAGAGCAATAAATAAGTACGAATGTACAGCGAGGAAAGGAAAGCAAACAGATAAGAGCTGAATTTCGCGAAACAAAAGAATTGATAAGTTCGCAGACATAGGCTTGCCACCAACCACAACACAATGCCATATCAGACGGTGTTTCCAACCGGCGATGTGGATGGTAGAGAGCTCATCAACCGGGTGGACGGCGTCTACCAACACTGTTCAGCTGGAGGGTCAAGAGTTTTATATCCCGTGACCATGTCAGCGCTTGGCCATCATGCGGTTTCTTTCAACCATCAACAACCAAACGGAACAGTGCGCGGCGGAGAAGACGCTCCGTCAGCATGAGGAGTATATAACTAACAGTGAACGAAGTTCCTAACGAAAGGCCCGGAAATGCTCGCTTTGGTGACTGATATAAACGCCGGTTTATCTGCTCACTGACTGAGCCTCCAGTGAACGGAAGTGAGACAAACACAACCTTATTTCCAGTACTAGCAATCAGATAGTTAGCTTGTGTAGTGATCAGATTGTGCGGAATAAATCTGTCTGGACAGCCAGTGAAGAACGAAGTTCATCCCCCAGAATGTCCCCTCAGTAGGTTTCTGCAATGCGCAAATTTAGGGAGCGGTTCCAGTTTTGTTTAAGTTTCAGAGTAACAACACTACAGTAATTGATAATTTAACCAGTCTACATTCCTCTACGTAAACCACAGCGCCCCATAGACTAATATAGACATCGGACCACTTTCACATCAAGTAAATGGAAGGAATCTTTCACCCCAGTTCAATCTTGAGCTGAGTGGATGGGTTCGCCCGGTCAACCACCTCAAAAACACTATTTGTACCCGTATTAATTTGCCAGTTCATCAGTCAATCGATGTAAATCCCCAACAAATATAAATTAAACCTTAATCGTGCAATGCAGAAGAACTTCTTTGAAAATTTCAGCCGAGAGCTTCGTCTGTATGTCCGAATCGCCAGTTTAATCACAAAGCAAGTTGACTGTGGGATATTCTTGGATAGCCGAGAGATATCAACTCAGCATGTGCAATCGATTGTAACTTCTAAAGTCAACGGACTCTAAGCTTTTTCTGCGGATCATGAAGACAACTTCTTGCGAATTTGTTCATGTTGGTTTGATAATGATTGTAAAGTTGTGTGTTAGGTGAAGTTGCACATCTGTGATCGCTGAATGTGAAGTAACTTGTTTAACAGAGTCTAATATACCATCCAAAAAAGTGACAGCAGAATCAATTGACCTTAGTACATAGAATTCAGCTCCCGATATAATTCCGTACATTGACGCAGTTGTTCTTCTTCTTCTCTCTCTCTTCTGGAACCCAGCTTTTTATCATTCATATGACCGGGTTTATTTGTCGCAACTGTTCAAAAGCCTTCACCTAGCTTTATGAACAAGATAGCATCACATAAATGCAGTGATTTCAGTTGAGAATTGTGTCCCCGAGTCACTGGCCTCTTGTGATTTAACCTTCGGAATAAATTTAAAACTTTTCAAGTCCGGAGAGGAATTTCGAATGGACTAAGTTAGTTCAAAACATCCGCACGTTGAACCACAATTTCTGATTGACAGTCAGAAGCGCGTGGGCAATAAAACCCAGGTTCCAAGGACAGTATTTCAGGCAATTTTCAGTCGAGCGGAATGTTGGGAACGTTGTGCGATTATTTCTTTTAGCACATTACGTGTTATTTCGAACCACCTCTTTCCCCGATTACGCGTTAAAAAACCTATCAAAATGGGGACGTTCGTCTTCCATCGAATCCTTTACAAATTCTTTTTCCCCGATGTTTGCGACAGTCTACCGTATTCAACCTAGTGATATGTATCAGGTTAAGTGTATGACACCCGAATAAGATGTTAACAGGATGAATTTAGCTTTTGCAAAGAGTTTTCATCGGAATTAACAAAGTCGGACGATAAGATTCCAGTATATTTCAAAAATCTTTTCGTAAACACCAAAATCGCAGCGAATTTTGCTAAAGACCAAATCCATCGCTATCGATAAGCACGTTCAAGAGACGTAAACGGAGCAATTGTAGACTTGTGTGACCTCGAGTCAGATCATTTAGACACCTCGGATCGCTTTCACTTCCCTTTAGAATTAAAGTGATCTGATTGCGAATTATAAAAAAGCAGCTACCATTTTGTAATCCTTTTGAATAAATGGGCGGCGTTTTGCGAACATACGGTCACGGCACACAGCCAATATAAGTGGATTGTATCAAGTTTCTGCTTTGTAAACAGATGTCAGGATGATCCAACTAGAAAAGGTGCCCTTACTTGGACAAGCCTTATACAACTTGACACAAAAAAGATATCAATTCATCTTTTCACGTCAACTAAACATATCCAGTTACAAATTCCTTCTAGCTGAAACAACGAATATCACCCTAGTAATGTCCTCCCTTCCGCACGCAAAACATAAAACCATCGACGATTTACGCACATCAGTTGTGCACCATAGTAACACACCATTTTCTCACTGTGCCTGTGACAAACGTGTTTGGAGGCAAATAGCAGAATGTTTACCCTCTCTCATCTTCCATGCTGATGTATTGCCTTGCTGGTTTGTCACGTGCTTATGTTCAAACACTACTTGGCACAGAAGATGGAGAAACGTCAATTGGCAGTTTGAATTGTCTTAGCTGTCCGAAGGGAGTGGAAGTTGCGTTAACATCAACTCGACATGGTATCGCATATGGATCGATATTGCAGACAAATCCTAATACGAGAATAAGAACGCTGCCAGAGGAAAATGATAACTTAGAGCAGGTCACTCCCTGACTCTGGTATATCGAATCGGTATTCGTCGATACAAGGTTTTCAAGATAATAGTACACGTATACCTAAAAACCAACACAAAGTGTGTTGTTTGAACAACAATCTCCGGTTCCAGGCTTTAAAAAAACAACAGATTGGCGGACTGTAGATAGCTTTAGACGCCACATTTAAACGATGAAGTTGGGAAATTTTTCAAAACGTAGTTAAGGTTACTCGGAATTTTAATTAGTAAGAAGGGATTAAATTAACTTTCACGTATTCAAAGAGTTTTACCTTCCAGACCACGTAGAAACGCCAGTAGCCAGACGTATACAAACATGAATCAGGTGAGACATAGGCATAATAATATCAAATTGCTGCCTCGAAAACCATTAGACTGCCAATAAAAACCTCAATATCCCGTTAATATCGTCCCATGAGTAGTACTCTTTTGTTTTTAATATATAGTTATCGCAGGTCTAACGCAAACGTAAAAGCCTTCTGAAAATTTTCCGAAATGGCGATTTACAACATAGTCAACTTTGGAATTTTACAGGAGCCTTTAAACAAGTAATACATAATTCACGATTCTTAAAAAGCAGTAGCAAGACAAAAGCTTCACTAGTTACTTGAGCCAAAGAGTAACCATAAGCGGTTGTAATGAGAGAACTCAATCACACGTTAATTTTTTTGACATACTCTGGCTAAAATTCATGCTAATGAGAAGTCGTTACAAACAGGCACAGAACCAAGTTGACAGAAGTGTAACACACCTTAACTTAATCATCAAATCTCCACATGAGATCAATATGGGATGATTTTTGTGTTCGTTCTAATAAAATTGTGACAAAAACAGGTGAACAGCTACGCCTGTATGACACCCAGTTCCAACCACTATGAATGAAAAAAGCAAGAGTGGCATGAAAACTATGCAACAGGAGTCAAATTAAACATTGTGAGAATGATGCCGTACAGCTTTCTCTTATCCACCTTGGCAAGGCACAAAAGACAAGCATTGACACAAACTAGATACCAATGAGCATGTGTTCGCACAATCCAGTATATTTGAAACAGTTATATCCCTTCAGTAATTTGAACAAAACGGTTAGAAGACGAACACTGGTAGATGCTAGCATTTCGTATTGGCTCGTCAGTACCAAATAACCAATAACACGGGAAACTTCCAATTTAACGTCTACAGTACTTGGGGGGGATGGTGGTTTCAGTTGATTGTTTAG
>LOND01000540.1:98670-121578 GCA_014220965.1 Paragonimus kellicotti | reverse complement strand
TTCTGATGCCTCCCTGTAACGTGATTTGTTCTGACGCTGTGACTGCCATATATGACTGTTTCATTTGATTCGTTCTGCATCTGTCAGTCATCTATGGTGATCGTTTTGTCCTATACATTTAAAGCCTCTGTGGCTTAATTTTGTCTCGCTCTTCCAATAAACAGTGTTGCCGCGTCTCTCTCATTTCTCGGTTTTGGGTCAAGCGACTGAGCGCGTAAGTCAAGGTGACGTTCCAATAGATAGCCTTCACTACGTGCCGTTACATGCTCGTTGGTGGCTTAGTGACCTTAACTACTACTGTTAGTAACTGCCTTTCAATTTCCTGATTCGCCAATATTTGTAGGTCACAGTCTATCATATGAATACCCCTGTATTTTTCTCCTTGATGTACGTTTCTGAACAAAAAAAGTAACTTTTTGCACTCATCTCTTGGTTTGACTCGGGAGCAATTAACTAAATCAGTCGCATTGTCCTTCAGACAAACCAACTTCTTATTCTGCTTACATCTCTGTCCATCACTACACTTGTGTCGGAACCGGGGTATTTAAATAGGTGGTTTTGCAAAGGAATCTGCTAGGCAACCTTCACAGAACAACGTCTGGTTGAATGATCGCCTTTGAACAATACACCTTGATCGGGTTTGTATTATGTTTGGCTTATCTGGTTATTTTTTTTTGAATATATACACAATAACTGTCTTATGATTTCCAGCCTTTGTGTGCACAATTGTACACCTTACTTTGGACACGTCTCTCTCCTTACGCAAGTTTTTCAGACACAGAACGAATCAAATGAAACAGTCATATATGGCAGTCAGGGCGTCAGAACAAATCACGTTACAGGGGGCATCAGAAAGCAACGCGAGAAAACAGTCCAGATAGCGCACAGGCGTTCGACCGCACACCTGCAATCTGATTGGCTGAGTGGAACCATACCACCACCCACGACCATACCATCCGAGCTGGGCCGGCCGATCGATGTGGCGTGATGCGTCCTGGCTGTTTCGTTAGGAGATGCGCCTCCTAACACTGACTCGATAGTGATCTCAGAATTTCAGTCCATTCTGAATGGACGAAATCGTCTCCTCTAGGAAGGCGACGGTTTTGAATGAAAAATTGAGGTTCCCTAACACCTCTCCTCTGAGGGTTGGTTGGTTCACCCATAGGACTGCTTCCGGAAGTTGGTTTTGATAGGCCTGACAGGTGTCCTGTGTTTGTTAATCCGTCGTCTCAACTTCACTGGACACTTGTGTTCTGGGTCCTTCATTTCAATGTTGGTTCAGTGGAATTTTCGGTTCCGAGAGGTCGTTCCTCTATCTTCAATTCGAAGGCGTTCAACATGCTGAGAAGCCAGTCCTACTAGGTCGCACACTGTACCTCCGCGGCTTCTACGAACCTGGTTCGCGTGGCGCACTCGTGTGGTTTCGCCGATTTCCACCTTACAAAGAACCGATCCTCGCCTTTTTCCCAGTTCTGTAGCATAGAAAACATGCGTACGAGGACGAGTTCGTTGAATACAAAGTATCCCGTACGATCTCCCTGTCTTCAATTGTACTGTCTTTACATTCTTACATTGCGTCCTCCATTCTTGTTTTAAACAGTGGGCATGATGTCAAGAGTAACGTTCAGCTTCCCATTAAAGATGTATTCCTCGGGCAACTAAACTTCTGGGGCGTTCGCAGTTGCAGTCGCCTGGAGTTTGTCAGAAGCATTATAAGGCATAACTCGGGGGCCCTTTCTTCTGGTCTTCAACAACACTCGCTTGAAGGTGTCGACAAACCTTTCAGGTTGGTCGTTCGATTGACGATGCTATGCTAGAGATCGCAATTTTCGGGTACCCAGCCGTTGGCAGTAGTTTGTGGAAGACGGAGAATTGAACCGAGAGCGGTTGTACATGATTAAAGTCTATAGCAGTCCGAAACAGCTAAAGAGTTTCATAGCTTCTGTATAGCGCTGTCCGTATTCGGCTGTCGTAGGTTGTGAACTTCCGGCCACTTGGTGTAGGCGTCGACGATAACAGATACGTTTGTCCATTGAGTGGTCCAGCAAAATCCATGTGAAGCCTTTGCCAGGGTCGTTGAGCCGTTGGCTGAATGTGTACTTCACGTCCTACGGGGTTTCTTACAGTCAAGCAACATGATGTCATCATCATTATCATAGACAGCAATACATCAGTGGTTCACACTGATGCTTGACTGCCACAACACGATGTGCAATTGCAGTAGTGTTTTTTAACCTGTCCGTTCATTCGTGGCCAGTAAGCAAAACTTCGTAACAAGGACTTTATTCGGCTGGTCCTTGGGTGCTCACTATACAACTGTTGGGCGTCTGTCGTTGGAGAGCTTCAGAAACTGTTCTGCCGGCAACCATGCCACATCCCCCACGATGATTAAAGCTTCTCGACGATGAAAGTATTCCCGTAATTCGCCATTGATGCCTGCATGTGACTAATTTGTGCCGATGAACGTCATAATATGTCGCAAAAAATTTAGTAGCCTGCTCGATCACGTCTGCTGTCACTGGAAGTGCTCCGACAGCTTCCTTGAGGACGAGATGTACACCGGGTTCAACGTTGATCGCAGTGATTATTGTAGTCTCATCGTTTGACGTATGTGATCCGATGAGCCTGGATAAACAGGTGCTAAGAAGAACAATATTGTTCGTTTATTCCATGTAGGTCGATTCAAGGAACTTCACATCACAGCAACAGGAATCTCCAAGTATGCCTTCTGCCATGCTGTCCACGACAAAGTTGAACGGGAAGGAGGAGATCGGGAACCCTTGGCGAACACCACTCCTGTGTTATGTGGCTGTCACCAAGGCTCGCAGGCATACCACACATCATTATCGCTCGAAAGTCAGCTTGAGATCTTTGTAGAAATGGCGGAACGACACAAGCACGGACAGAATCGATAGATCGAAACGGCTAATTCAAAATCCGAGCACCTAACAGCGCGATACCAAATGAAACAGAATGCCATATGACCAATTTGTGACTACGGCTGAAATAGGCAATGCTTCCAACTATGTTGAGATTTGGTATTGGATATATACAGACCGTTAGATGTACACGTTTGAAGAAGTCTCTCATCAATATTACTGCGCCAACAACTCATACGACAAGATAGCCAGTGAGTGGCAGTGAACCGTAACCGACATCCGACTAACGGGAAAATGCTTGAGATCGATTGGGGATTCACAATTTCAGGCCAATCCGTAAACAATCGATGACAATGCGCAGTGACAGCATTCCATTCCCGGTCTGTTATCTTAAGATTCAGTTAACTGCTTTCGACCAGTCTGCCTTCAATAACACGAAACTTATAACTGTTTCACCTGGTTTTATACAGCCTCTGTATCAGGGGTGAAACGCAGCCAATAAACAAATATACCGATTGGTTATAAATTGCGCTGAAATTAGGACTTGCAATGTGAAACAATAGGTTGACCGGAAAAACTGGTATACCATACAGCCTGTTAGGGTTTAGGCAAAAATATCAAGCTTTATTTACACCAATTGGGGGCGTGATTTTCCGTACCATGTCAGCAGATGAATGAAAAGTAGCAACCTTTAGACAGTTACTCACGAAATTCGTATTAGTAATATTGAATTCAGATAATAAATCGCAAGGTCAGAAGCCACCTGGATATACCCTTGAAGTCGAAGATTTCCAGAATATGTTGTTTCGTGTGAACGATTTTTGTAGTGTGTTTCTTCTGGTGGTAATGGACAAGCTTCAAATTGTGAGCCAAGTCATCGATACGTGCGCCGTTTGTTTGTTTGCTTAAAGTGAAATTATTTTAGCTTTATCAGCTACTAGGTTTCACCATCACTTTTGAAAACGACGGGCAGAAAAGCAATAATAACTTTAGTTCGAAAGATGAACTATGGGTAAAAACAAGTGCACATAAACTGCCACGATCGGGATTTGAACTTCGGCCACAATTTCATAACTACTGCACCAAAAAAGCCTGTTTTTGAAAGAGATTAGCACAAAAGTCTATTGGGAGTGCGAAAGCTGCAACCAAATTTGTGAGTGATGTGGACCAAAGTCCATTACTACTTATCGCCGAACGTGAAATACTTTGAAATTACGTTACGGACCTTGATGATTACGACTGACAATGTAGTAAAGCGAGTACAAGGTACACTATTGGACACTATACAGGCAGAACGATATTTAATTATGAACCCTTTGAAAAATTTGATCTCATGTAATATCCTGTAAGACAGTCAAGGATTTAAGCTTCAACAATAGACTAAGATACTGCAAAGAAAACATGAATATACAACACAAAGGAAACACCGAAGGCAATCCAATGTGACAAGCATTTTTTTAGATGAATCTGTAAAAACAGCGTTGACAAAAGATATGTATCGGAGTAGATCATGTCGCTTTGTGCAAATGTGAATGAGTCAATAACCTTAAACAGACAACAACAATAGCAGATTACACAAAAAGTTATATTAATCTCCAGTTATTATTTGGGAATATCACTTTGTATTATCTAGCCATATAAAAATTATGGGAGAAATGAATCAAAAGTAGCGGTCTTTAGAACTCGCAATACTAAACCGGATAAGCTCTTAATGAGTTTACGGTCGAACACAAACAAAAGACCTGGGCTATGTCAATCTCAGTAATAGCACGATGCATTAACAACAAAAAACACGATAGAAGTAACACAAGTTAAGTGCTTCAGGGGCTGTCACTGTAAGCATCGAAAAATGTACAAGTTACTGGGTTGAATGAACAAAATTGACTGACTTTGAGCGTACAAACAAAAACATCCCTAAATTCCAAAAGAGACTACAGGGTGTGTGTGTGTGTGCAAAGACGTGAGGTAAGCAGTGAATTCCCTATTTGTCAACAGGAATAGACTTATCGATTTTTAAACCAAAATTCCATTTTCAGACTGGCAATCGTAAAAACCGTTCAGAAAACTTTCACCAACATGCACAACTAGCTTTTCAGGAAGGCGATTTAAAATAGATGCCTTAGGACTAAAATGTTCAGTTTAGCCAATTTCGACACGGATTAGTTACCGACAAGAAATTTGACAATTTTTTTAGCCTAGAAAAAACAAGTTATGAGAAATTCGAACTTCGACTGGATCTGAATCATCAGCAGAAACAGCATCGTACCTCCGCTGGAATAGTGACTGCCACGTTTGTACTTTCTGTCAATGATCCGAGCCCGGTTGAAGCCCAGGCTTTTCACAATTGCGTTTCTTGTAAAGTATCAAACCTGCCAATCTGCTTACCAGCAATACAAGTTCAGTGCTCAACAGAAGCGCCGGTGGACACAGGCGTGAACTGTTGGAGAAGTCCTGCAGAAAGAGTCGACCCTTTGAATTACTTTGTGGACTCCGTATGAGACAGTGAACGGTTGATTAAGTCCAAATGTGAAATTTCCGAGCTTCTGGCGTGGCTTCGTAGCTCAGCTGGTAGAGCGCTCGCCGCGTTTGGGCATGGCCGTTTCTGTCGCTGGTTCGAATCCAGCCGAGGCTCCGATTTTTCACAAACAAGTCTCCTTTAAAGGAACCAACTGGTTAGACTTCCACCTAACGGCCAACCTGTCGTGAATGCCTGTCACGTGGATCATCACACGGTTCAGATGAACCCAATAATACATCGAGATTCATCACGGTAAAATTCTGTCGGGTCTACCAGCAGAGCTGCCTGTTTACAAATGGGATGCCTAGGAAGTATGTGTGTAATGTAATAGCATTATACAGTCGGACTTGACAGGACAACACATTCCCATCTTCAGTCATCGTCAGTGAACAGCGGCAAAGCTGTCGTACTTCCTAGACGATATCGAAAATCCACTGAACGACCTCGTCAACTGTAGCTCGGAACGCTCTCTGAGGAACACAATTGTGGACTCACGTAAAAAAAGATATTACATTATTTGTTAAAATTACGCAAGCAGTACCATTCTTCACATACTAACGCATGAGACAACTATGCGTGCGGTGAAGTTCCACCGTTTCCAAACTTGGTCGATCAACATCTATAACATTCTTCGGATATCTACACCCGACAGCCGTTTGTGAAGCACTGCGAGTAAATGTTGATAGCATAAAGTTAACAACGAAGAGGCCTATCGACACATGTTGGGAGCACATGACTTTCTTGCTAGCATCCGTTGAGTGTGGCCGAAATTAGCGGCACAATGCACAATTAATGATCTTTGTCGAATGAGGGAAGGTTATAATGAGGTTCGGTCTGTGTTGAATCTTCCTAGCTTCTCGACTGGGACCTAGGACATGTCGTATGACGATACTCAATAGTATAGTTGAAAGCCAAAATTGGTGCAGGAAATAATGTTATGTATATTATCGCGTATTTAGTCGGCTACCATTTGTCGAGTAGACAGAGCAGCTTAGTCAATGAGGCATAGCGGAAAGATTACCGTCATGTACAGGTACATATGCACATTTCTACGGGTTCTAACTTAAAACCCATAACTGCAGAACAAGTGGATAACAGTGGGCCGGGCAGATCAGGTTTATCCAGACTGACGTGAGGTGTATTTAACAACCTCTAACCTACAGGTCACGAGACAGCAGTTTGTCCTACTTCTATTCTTTGACCTGCATATCACAGGAAGGGTTTATGATGGTAATATCCTACTTCCAGGCAGTGAAATAAGTCATCGAGGTATTCAAGTCATCTACGTCGTGCAAGATCCAAACAATCATGGATTCGATATTCCGCACACTGAAACTTACACAAGCCTGAACAGGATGGGGGCATGCAATCTGAGCGTGACTCAGCAACAAGCTAACATAAGATCACAAACATACGGCAATGACAAACAGTACAGTTTACCGCAGGTTTAGAACCATCATACAGATCCCACGTGAGTCCGATCAATCGGAGACACAGAATGCAATAAGGAGTCGTCCAGTTGATATCGTAGGTTCCACGGTTGTAGATATAGGATCCAGAGAGGAGATAGGCCTGAAAAAGTGTATAAGTGCATGCGAAAATAAAAACACTTACCATATTGAAGCAGAACGCGAATATGACGCTTAATTTTGTTCCACAACAGAAGTAGTTCACCAACATTGTTATGAATATGCCGATGATCATATGAATTATATCAAATCCGAAATTCCAGCCAAACAGAAACATGCCGCACAATAGCAGATACATTTGTCGTTGTGGAACAGACCATCTGACTGACAATAAGGAATAAGCCAGGGCGATTGGATAGCCTTGGTAAAATAAAGAAGTATAAACAAAATGGCCAGACCACTAACCGAATAGGATAGATAAAATCAGTCGTATGGAAACGATATCGGAGTTCAGTTTTAGGGTCACCACTTGAGCAAACGCGTCCAACCAGTCGAATGGAATCATGTATAACAATTCACTTTTGTAGATACCACGGAATGTTCAAGGCAAATTGGTAGTGTGCAACGGATCAAGAGGAACGATCAACCTGAAAAACGACACCGAAAATCGATCAGAACAAGTTTCCGAAAATAGATAATGAAAAAGATAAGAATCCCTCAGATCGAGAAAGCAATATCGAAATCCTTACGATGTTTAAACAGAGGGGAATTATTGATTCAGCTACATTTGAAAGAATTTGTTCCACCGGTATTATGATTAAAAGGCTGTACGGATTACTTAAAATTCGCAAAGTTGGGGTGTCATTCGGACAAATTTTGGATATGTGGAACTTTTCATAAGATTTGCTGGCCAAGTAGTTGTCACAAGTAATAGATCCCATCAGGCAGAAATTCTCGACGCACAGCTTACGCGCGTTTTTTGATGTTGTGAATGCAACCGAGGATTTTAATTTAACTGGACAAACAATGTTTTCTCTTGACGTCGCATCCTTATTTACCAACGTTCCGCTAAAGGAGACTATAGATTACCTATGTGATTATATCGAGGATAGTGACATAGATATTCAGATACCATGACCGAACTCAAGCAGTTACTTTATCTGTGCACTTACAACGTACAGTTTAAGTTCAACGAAGGAATTTATTGACAAAAGGACGGTGTCGCAATAGGATTGCCGTTGAGACCATTGTTTGCGGATATGTCACGACAAAACGGAAAACGAACAGCTGAGTTCAGCGGTAGGCAATACAACTTTTAAAATCGACGACATTCCTTTGCGTACTTGATAACAACGTAAATCCGACCGACCATCTTAGCCATATTCAACTCTGCACACCAAAATTTGCAATTTTCGGTGGAGACCGAAATGATCAAGCAATTACACTTTTTGGATGTGCGTTCACCGCGTGCGATACATAGAGAGGGGAAATTGGGATGGTAAAGACATTCGTTTTAATGGTTTTGTACCACTCGCCGTGAAAAGAAACCTAATTAACTGTTTAACAGGAACAGCCGTAAGAATTTGCACGAACAATACCACCGCCTACAAATTGGCATTCATACGTGCAATATTCATACAAGATGGCTACCCGGAAAGGTTCACAGACAGAGCCATGCAACAGCGGAATGAAAGAGACCAGCTGCGTCTAGCAGAAAAGAAAAGCGGTACACATCGGATTACCGTTCAAAAGCGATACGCTAGCCGAAACGATCACACGTACGCTCACAAGTGCAGTTAATACAACATTTTGTGTCGCTAAATTACGTGTCCACTTTACGTCCAATCCGGTTTTGTGCCCACGCCTAAAAGATAAATTGCCTGTTTCTGCAGCCTCGTTTTGTGTATACTCATTCACTTGTTCCTGTGGAACCAGTTATGTTGGCCGCACGACCAGACGCTTATCTGAACGGATCCATGGACACCATCCAGTTTGGCTCAACCGTGGCATAACGAAAACTGTCAACCGTACCATACTATCGCATCTGGTGGTGGATGCATTTAGCCCAATGTACTGAGTTAAGGCTACCAAGTCGAGGGCAGTGAGAGGTAGGGTTCTATCCACAGCTGAAGCTATTGGAATTCGCCTGTACAAGCCCACCTCTGTGCGCCCAGAAACGTTTTGTTCAGGCTTTGGATCTGCCATGGCCAACCCCACATTCTAATAGCCTGTCAAGACTTACTGTCCAAGTGGGTACTTGACTGCAGTGACGTTGATTTGACTGACCTCATTTACCATCCGTTCCCCGTTTATTCGCTCAATGATTCCCTTGTAGAATTTATAACACAATTGTGATGTACTTAATCTGATAATGAATCACTGAAAACGAGCTTGTTTGCCATAAAGTATTTCTCAGGACTACGCTGGGGATTTTTACACGAGAAAAATAGTAAAAAATCAACATTTAATCCGCGACCATTATCGACAGCAAGTCATACTTACTTTCAATCTTTGTACACCACGGAACAAGACTCACGATGGTAGATACAGCACTGTGAAAAGTGACTTTAGTTAACAGAGCGTCCGTCCAAACATTGAACACTTAGATGTCCATGTCTTGCGAACAACCAACCGTCACAACGGGGTTGAACTCTGACACGGTGTTACGGTTTAGAAATCCCGATGATCTATTAGGCCAAACTGACAAAGTCAATCAGACTAGGAAGACCAACAGGTATGGGTCTAACGAATTACAGTCTCCTGGTCCTCTAGGTTAGGAGACCAGCAGAGGTGGTATCAGTTTAAGTAAACTGCACCCACCCGATGTCATTTCGTACAGGCTATAGAGCCGAAGGTGTTCGTTGGGAAAATGAGTTGTTCTCCCATCTAGCTCCAAACGCTCTGATAACATCCTAGCCCACATACAGCCGTGAGTACTCACAAAACGAATAAATCTATACTGCAAAGAGGAGTAACTCAGCCTCAATCAGTCTTGGTCAGGACGAAACCATGCATGTTCTTCCATAATCTTTGTCTCCCGCGTTGTAGCGAGTCGACGAAGTACAACGGAAGCCAGAACCCTAGTTATGGCAGAAATCAAGCTGATCCGTCCAAGGTTTCCATGAAAGCGTTCAAGGGTCCTATCTCAGATATAAGCTACTAATAAAGGACGTCCTTGGTTATCCACATTGAGTGAATCAACTCTTCTAGCCGATTTTGAAAAGCGCTGACATGAGGTTATCTGAACCAGCAATGTTATTGTGCTTCAGAGCTGAAATACAATGGAGAACCCTAACTTAGGTGGGTGGTTCAAAATCTACCAACTAGAGCCCAATATTGCAAGTTTGTGGCAGTAACGCGGAAGATGTAGTTAACGAGCTGAACTGGCCCTCAAAGAACCATTATGGAACAGTACGCCATCTGCTTAGGTGATGGCTTCACTGACAGACAGATACCACGGGACAGCAGTACAGATCAACTTGCAAAACTTGATAGTTCCCCAGAGCAAAAGTGAGTTCCATTTCGTTATCCTTCTCAGTTAGCCAGGCTTAACTACTAGTGATCAATATACACCACAATCATAGACGTGTCCCTCCCACATCACAGAGACTGGACCTGACGTGGTGTGACGGCTTGCGCATCTCGATGACCTATTGGGCTAAACTGGACGGTGTGATCACCACACCGATAGAGTCACTCATACCAGGCAGGGTCAGGTATGGTCGGAGAGAATTGGCATCTTTTTCCGGAAAAAGTACCAGTTCTGGTACATTGCCACCCAACCGCTGCCTTGCGGTACAGGCTTTTGAGCCAAAGGCTTTGGTTGAGAACCCTAATCGTTCTCCTGTCTAGGTCTGGGCGTCCTGGCAGTATCTCAGCCCACACACAACCATGAATATTCACAACAACAATAAATCCATACTGCATCGGCCGTCTCGCAGTATAAACCGGGTCGCCCTATCTGCTGCATACAGCAGGGTGGATGAAACATGCAACTGTTCACCTGTACTCCACTGTTCTATAAAATTTAGCTCTCCGACTTTTACCGGTTTCTAGTAATAATCTTGTAAGTCCCATTACAGGTACAGCTAATAATAGCAACCTTATGCAGGTAAGTCCCATTTCTTACCAGGCAGCCTCAGACCTTCTATCCCAGCTTAAATCTGGAATGTGAAGTAATATAGCTGCTTCCAACAATCCTGCTCTGAAACGGATGGTATATATATATATATATATATATATATATATATATATATATATATATATATATATAAACCACAGAACGACAAACGTCACAATATAAGAGGAAAAGAAGCAGGGGAACGTGAAAGAGGAAACAAATGTAGAAGATAGCATCATCATGATAGACAGCAATACATCAGCGGTTCACACTGAAGCTTAACTGCCACAACCACGCAGCTTCCCAGGTATACAAACCGGTCAACAATCTCCATGACTTCATTATCTAACATTAAATCTACGTGACACAGCAATCTTGCAGAAGCACTTTGCATTTTGAGGCTGCAAAGCGCATTCCGAAGTACTTAGCAGAACGCGAAATAGCGTCCAGTGTTGTTTGTGCCGCTTGAAAGTTGTCAAACAGCAACACCTTGCGTCAGCATAATCAAGATCAGTCAGTCTTTCACCAGGTAGGAGGTCCACGCCGGCATCATTTGAGTGCCGCAGACAGTCCTCCATTATTTCGTCTATGACGAAATTGAACAAAAATGGCGAAAGGGGACAGCCTTGACGTACGCCGCTCCTGGTGCTGAAACTGTCAGACAGTTCACCGTAAACCCTAACCTGAGCTGAAGTATGGGAATAAAGCGCCGACAGTATGTTCACATACTTAGTCGGTACACCCCTACGTCTAAGCGACTCTAAAAGTGTAGATCGGTCCACCGAATCAAACGCACCTTTATAGTCGAGGAATACGGCGATTGTTGGGCGGTACACATGACGCTCGAATTTGCGAAGGTAAAAAATGTGATCTAACAACCCCGCCCAGGGAAACTGCCTGTTCTTCCCTAATGTTTACTTCCCGAACTGCAGTGAGTCGACGAAGTATAATTGATGCTAGAACCCTTGAAATGACTGGGGTCAAACTAATCCCTCTATGGTTTTCGCAAGAGCCGGGCTCCTTTCTTAAATATGGGAACTATTATCGAGTGACCCAGGAGAGCTATGCGTCTTGCTGTCCACACAATTGAAAAACGGTAAAGCCTTATAACGCATCATTACCTTCTTTGAAAAGTGCCGGCACGAGATCATCTCTGGGCCAGCAGCCCTATTACGATTGAGAGCCGAAAGGCAATTGCGAACCTCAGTCTCAGTGGGTGGTTCCAAATCTACCGACCAGGGTGCTACATCACAAGTTTGTGGCGGCAACGCAATAGAAGCAGCAGGCCAACTAAATTGACCCTCAAAGTGTTCGCCCAACGCTCTAACCTTCTGGACTTATTACAGATTAGTGTACCATCTACCTCGCTGATAGCTTCACTGACCAGACGGTCGCCTGGGACCAGTGGCACGGATCAGCTTAAAAGTTTGCCGATGTTCCCTGAGGCAAATGCGGTTTCCATTTCCTTAACTTTTTCCACTAACCAAGCCTCACGATCAGCCTTTAGACTACGTTTCAGTTTCCTACGGATATCTCTTCTAGACTTGTTATGTGAACTACCAGAAGGAACCTTCCGTCTGGCTTCCAAAATCCAATGTTTGTTTACCCCATGTACCCCTTACCGCATGCTACAGTACCTGCTTTCTGAATGGCCTGTGAGATTTGAGTCCAGCAGCTATTAGGGTCTTCGGAGTGAGTACCACTAAGGCAGCTTTCTAAGCTGGTTTGGTAATTATGCCTTACCGATGGTAAAGCCAGTTTCTCAACAGCTAACCGTTGCTGTCGGTGGGGTCGTTGCCCAGCAAAAGTAAGAACAAAACGGCAACGTACCAACGCATGATCTGAATCCAAGTACGTGCTCCAATAAGAACGTGAATGGAACCCCGCCACCTATAACTAACGGCTATGTGGTCTATCTGAGACCAGGCCTGATTCGGAGAAGGCGGGCGCCAAGTATAGCATTGACGTGCACGATGCCTAAAACCAGTACTTATGCTCAGCGCACAGCTGCAACAATCGCCCACCATTATCTGATCGATGTGATGCTATCCCAAACCTACCACCTAAACGAGATTCGGCTTCACCAAGGCGACCGACCTGGGCATTCATATCTCCGGCCAGAACGACTATATCAGAGCCACGTGTCGACCGAAGGAGAGTGGCCAGATCCGAGTAAAATGCGTCCTTGACGCCGATGTCACTACAGTCAGTAGGAGCATAAGCAGACAATGAATAAATTTCTGAAAGTCTTGCGTCTAGAGCTGGTTTTAACAGAACCTGCCAAGCGGACGGCACAAAGTCTACTGTTAACAGGAATCCAATCTACTAATGCGGCTGCGGCCGTCGTGCTGAGAACTATACCTACCTCCAGCCTGACCTGTAACAGCGGCTGTGGAGTCACCCGAAGTGTATAACCAGTATCGGGTAGACAATGCGGGTGCTGTTAGTTCCATACGTTGACTACTGTCATGGATTCTAGTCTCCGAGATACAGCAGACATCGACATGCAACGAGTCTAGCGTTCGTGCGAGAGCCGCTTGCTGACCTATCTGTTTTAGCGTGCGAACGTTGAAGGCACCTATATTAATTCGCGTTCTAGGTCTAAGCAAGGGACGAGGGAGGCCTGAAGCTGAAAGGCAAGAGACGGAACTTACCGGCTCAGTGTTACTACAGTTAGCTACATCTGTTGTGGGACCTGTAGAGTAATTATCAGAAATGGAGGTCGGGAGGGGCCTGAGAGCTAAATTTGATAGGACAGTGGGGGAGGGGTCAGCAGTAGCATGTTTTCGCCTATCCACCCTGCTGTATGCAGCAGATAGGGCGACCCGGTTTATACTGCGAGACGGCCGATGCAGTATGGAATTTGTGTTGTGAATATTCATGGTTGTGTGTGGGCTGAGATACTGCCAGGACGCCCAGACCTAGACAGGAGAACGATTAGGGTTCTCAACCAAAGCCTTTGGCTCAAAAGCCTGTACCGCAAGGCAGCGGTTGGGTGGCAATGTACCAGAACTGGTACTTTTTCCGGAAAAAGATGCCAACCTTCTTCCAACCCCCAACCTGGAGGACCAGGAGACTGGTTTGTCAGACCTCTACCCATTGGCCTGCCTGGTATGAGTGACTATCGGTGTGGTGACCACACCGTCCAGTTTAGCCCAATAGGTCATCGAGATGCGCAAGCCGTCACACCACGTCAAGGTCCAGTCTCGTTGTGACGTTCTTTGTAACATGTCATCAACCATTTTACGTACCTAATCCTGGAGGTGTGCAGGTATTCTGCGTGGTGGTATCTTGATTGGTGACGCATCCGCCGTATTAATTCCATGCCTTAGAATGCTTGTGCGACCTAGTCTTGCTCCCTCCCACGCGAATACATGTGGTCGACTCTTAATTATTGACTTCAGGCATTGGGCGCTTCGCGAGCTGTCAGGAACCCCACTCGACTGAATCATCTCGTTAATCTGGCGATTCATTTCGGAAGGACCCGTATTGACATGAAGAGAAAAGTCGGTTTCCGGTGGAATTTTGGACAAAGGTGTTAAATGAGTGGTGCCGGACGAGCTCCTTAGCTGAAGGTTGCGCAAATCGAGTGTGCATCTAAGACGACCCAGCAAATCCGTCCCAATTATAACACAGAATGGAAGGTTGGGGCTCACTACAAAACTGTGCTCTATATGGCATCCGGCTATTGTAACCGGTGCAATGATTCTGCCCTCCGTCGGCATTTGGTCACCACTGGCTGTAAGAATGCGTTGGTAACACGGTTTCCGTCTATAGCCCGAAAGTCTGCGTACTGTATGGGTGCCGATTACGCTTAGTGACGCTCCAGTGTCCACTAAACCAACAAGAGCTATTCCACATATTATTATCTGTACCGTTAGCTCTGCTAGTGGTTGCGAACAGTCGGTAAGGGAAGGAACGTACACGCAACCACAGGGCTTACCTGTTCTTCCGTGATTTCCGGAGGCCCGGTTGGTTGTTTCGGGGGCTTGACGATTTATCCTGAATGTGTGGTCGCGCGGTCTTTGCGGTTTGTTCACCCAGGGTCGCCGTTCGCGGTCTCCATACCGCGAATAACTAGGTCCCCGAGACCAGTCTGACTCCTTCTATACACTGGGGAGCTGTTCCTCTGGATGGTCGCCCGTGCTGCGACGCAATATTGTGTAGATCGGCTGACGGCTGCTTCGACCTTTTCGAGGTTCTCTGCTAACCGCACCGCGGCGTCAAGATCGCCGGGAGGGTGGAGCAGGAACTCTCTTTTTATGTTTGTTGGTAGGACTCCCTCCACTAGCTGTTCAAGAATTCGTTTCTGGAGTTCCGCTGGGGGCTCTTTCTCGTAACCTCGTTCGGCCAGGCGCCGCAATTCACGGACAAACGACCGGACGTTCTCCCCCTCGAGCTGTCTACGGGCATGGAACTGTTGTCGGTAGACTGTCGGGTGCAAAGGGGCGTCCAACAGCCGCCGTAATTCCGTGAACGTCTCATCTGACACGGGGGTGTCCAGGATTTTCGCCTCAACGACAATATCGAAGGCCTCCCCGTTCAACAAATTTAGAATCAGATTGTTATGGAACTCCGCTGGGAAGTTCCGAAGATAGGCTTGAACTTGAGCTTCCCAACGTGGATAGTGACCCCCATGGTGAACTTGTCAGGATGTGGGATCGACAGTTGCAGCCCCGCTGTTGCGGGTTTCGTCGATAACTTATCCAAGATGCTTGTCAGTGTCTGCATGACGTGACCGAAATCTCCGGAGTTGGAAGGAGTGGTGGGGCGCTGATCTTCTTCGGGTTTCTTTGTGGATTTCGACATTTCGTATCCTGGCAGGGTCGCCAAATTGTAACATACAATCAGAAGAGCAGGTAGATATTGTATCTACAGCCGACTCCTGTGGAGTCGGCGACCTCTATCGACGTTGCGTTTTGAATGAACCACCCCATTCAGAATCCCAGGATAACGTTCATTCGTTTACCATTAACTCTGTAAGGTGCATGTACACAAATGCGCTTAGCTTAGTAAATAAATTACCTGAGCTTCGTAAAATTTGTTCTACCGCAAAGCCCCGGATTGTTGCTATAACGGAGTCGTGGCTCAGCACTTCCTACCTAGATTCCGAGCTCGCTTTAGAGGATATGATTATCTACCGTGCGGATAGAACTGAAGGTAGAGGAGGGGGATCGGCCCTCTATGTCCACACTTCTCTTCAGGCCTTCCATTTTAACAATCCAGTACTTGCTGCGATCCAGGAAGCCGTTTGGTGCTCGATTCGCCTAAATGGTTCTGAACGCTGGCTTGTAGGAGTCCTCTATCGTCCTCCATCTTCAGATAATTCAAAAGACGAACTTTTATTATCTGGACTGGAAGTCTTACCCACCTTAGGATTTTCCCACGTTCTCTTAATGGGCGATTTCAACTTACCTGAAATTCAACTTTCCGGCTTTCTCGTACGCGGGCACTGAAAATTCTGTCTGCGCGATTTTTTCACACAATCGGAGCATTGGGCTTAACGGAGCACATATCTGATTTCACTCGGTGGCGTACTGGCCATAATCCGTCGCGGCTGGATTATTTATTCACTAACGAAGAGTTGATGGTCGACAACCTTACGATCACCGCACCGCTAGGACTGAGTGATCACGCGGTCGTCTTATTTGACTTTATTTGCAGTACGAACCTGGTCAGCTCAACGGCTAATAGTCGCAGGAACTTCCGGAAAATGGATGTGCAGAAACTACGTGGCTACTTGGAAAACAGTCCTGGGTGAACTACACCCCACTTCACTCTGTAGATGATCTCTGTGCAAAGCTTACTGCCATCCTTTCAGCAGCCGTTGGTGAATCGACACCACTATCAGGCCCCAAACGGAACAAGCCTCCAAGTCAACTACGCTCTAGTACACTCAAACTAATTCTGAAGAAGCGTCATGCTTGGACGTGCTATCGATTATCGGGATCTGAAGTTGATCAAAAATATACGCTGCTTTAAGGAATCGGTGTACGTCGCTAATTCGACATGACCGTCTGCATTATCAACAACGTCTTACAGAACGCTTTATCGCTGACCCAAATAGCCTCTTCCGATTTGTAGCATCAACTCGCAAGGCGAAAGCTGGAGTTCCACAACTCTTAGGCCCATCAGGCCTTACTAGCTCTGATGAGAGACCAGGTGAGAGACAGTTCTCCTGGCCTCGACGGTATACCTCCCAAGGCCTTGCGTGAAGCGGCTGAACAGCTTGCTGAACCACTCAGCTTACTGTTTACGCAATCCGTTTCCCAGGGAACAGTACCTAGCAGCTGGAAACTCGCGAGCATCACACCCGTTTTCAAGGGTGGTAGGCGTAATTGTCCCGGTGATTACAGACCAATTGCTTTGTTATCAAGCGTCTCAAAAATTTTAGAGGCGCTTGTATACGACTCGCTTCACCAGTACCTCACCTCTCGTGAGTTTTTCTCCAATGCGCAACACGGATTTCGCAAGGGTCGTTCGTGTACTACAAATCTGCTGATAGCCACCGACCAGTGGACGAAAGCAGTTGATCAGGGAAATGGAATAGACGTAGTATATCTCGACTTTGCTAAGGCATTTGACCGCGTGGACCATGCTGTTTTGATCGGTAAGCTTTCCCTTTATGGGGTGCGAGGCAATCTTCTTCAGTGGCTTCAGTCATATCTTGCTAACCGTCTGTACAGGGTGCGCTAATAGCGTATTCTCTACCTGCAGGCCTAGCCTCAGTGGAGTGCCCCAAGGTTCAATTCTTGGTCCGCTACTATTTTTGATATTTATCAACGATCTTCCACTCTCAATCACTTCCCCGTTATTACTGTTTGCGGACGACGTCAAAATTTGGCGTGCCGTCAACACCACCGATGATTCTGTTATCCTACAGAGAGACCTTGGAACTACATTTAATTGGTATCGAGTGAACAGGCTCAAATTTAATACTGGTAAGTGTAAAGTTACGGACATCCAGAGCTCTCTGAAAACCACGTATTACCTCGACGGGTACCCGCTTCAGACAGTTCTTATCGAGAAGGACCTAGGAACCACTGTTTCGCACACTCTCTCGAGCTCTGCGAACGCTGAAACAAACGCAAAAAGGCTAGCAACACCCTGGCGTTATTGAAACGTCTTTTCGGCCAGTTCAACCCAGTTGTTTTCAGCTTCTATACAACAGTTTCGTTCGACCGCATCTGGAGAATGGAACTGTGATCTGGCCACCACATCTCCAAAAGGACAAGCTGCTCCTGGAGACCGTGCAACGTCGAGCCACTAGGGCAGTCCGGGGTCTGAAAACCAGGCCGTATGAGGAAAGGTTAAAATCTTTGAACATGTACTCTTTAGAGTATCGTCGGCTTAGAGGTGATTTGGTATTAACCTTTTTGATAATGAAGTCCCCGGATCATCCTTGCCGGCCAATGCTCAACAGGGGAAATAGCTTGACACTGAGGGGCCACCCCCTAAAACTAGAGGTCCAACATAGCAGACTAGAATGTAGACATAGCTTTTTCTCATTGCGTGTTTGCAAGGCTTGGAATGCTCTTCCAAGCCATGTTGTTTCTGCCAGCTCTGTAACAATTTTCAAGGCTCGCCTTGACCAACATATATTGCATTAGTTCGGATGCTGCACCTTTTTCCCCATTTCAGCCCATTGCTGAGGACCTTGAGATTCTACGCATCGAGATACGGAATTCTCAAAAGCTCCGGCTTCCTACTTCCGTTTACAACCCATTGAACCATTGAACACGCAGCGGTAATTTAGGTGCACCTTGCGCCAGTCGGCCGCAGCGTCGGCAAACAGTGCTCGGTGTGGCAAACGACTAGCTGGCATCCTTAGTACATGACCTAACCATCTAAGTCTGTGCAAATGTAGCGACTGAACAAAGAACTCGTTTGACAATCAGTGCCAAACACCCGCTTCCTAACCTCCTCGTTGCTTACTCGCTGGTGCCACCCGATACGAGCGATTGAACGCAGACATCGGTGGTCAAATACCTGAAGACGGTTCACGTCTCTACTCTGAGCGGCCACGTTTCGCTGCCGTAAAGTAATACAGCCCTCACTGTTGTTTGATATACGCGACCCTTAAGCTTCAGAGAAATACCTCTCTGTCGCCATAGGTGTCTCAGATTAGCGAACACCGCCCTAGCCTTGGAAATACGCGCTTCTATTTCATTCCTACACCTCTGCGGCCGTCGCTGATGTTTTACGGCCGTATTGGATAATACACCGGGCGTCACGGTCAAGCCGTTGGACGATCGGAGTGCTCTTTGTTTGAGGGTACCTTTTCTAACCCTCCTTCTTCCTGATACGGAAGACAGCAGTGCCGCAACTATAAAAATAGTTCTGCTGTATGCCCATAGGATCGTGCCTCACTACCTAAGCACTCCTACGCGGTCAGTAGTGCGACATACAATCCCACGACTGCAAATGCTTTCAACTGACTAAGCCCCTTTGGCCTGTTTGATAAGGTCGCATGTGGAATGACCGAGCTCCTGGTCACCATAACCCACCTGATCAAAACAGCACACAAGACCGATCATCACAAGGTAGTAGTATAGGTCAGGATAGCCGGGTCGGCTGTTAGTTATGGGTGACGTGGCCTCATTCAGGAGTGTTGTTCTTATTGGAATACAAACTTACATTCAGATAGTGCATTGACAGGTTGTCGTCTTGTCCTTACTTTTGCTGAGCATTCATCCTGCTGACCACCACGAATGGCTCTTAGGAAATTGTCCATGTCGTCAATAAAGCATAAGTACAGTAGTAGCCCAGCATGCGAGCTTAACACTTTACTCTCTAAGATCCTACTTGTCATCAGATCCAAACCTTACAGACCAGGCATGGAACAAGTGCCATCGCATGCGGTCCAGTTGTTCCTGGATTACACAAGCATTTGAACTCAGAAAAATCTCTGCAGTGGTTAGATATCTGACGGAACATTCCTAATGGCAGCTTATAACAACTTCAGGAGAGATACGCGTAAGAAACTCGAACGCCACCGGATCGCCGAACGTGAGGCTAGGCCAATGCAGAAAACTAAGGAAATGGAAACCGCTTTTGTTTCAGGGAACACCGGACAAACTGTTTCAAGCTTATCCGTGCTACTGGTCCCAGGCGACCGTCTGTCAGTGAAGCTATCAGCGAGGCAGATGGCACACTCATCTATAATAAGTCCAGAAGGTTAGAGCGGTGGGCGGAACACTGAGAGTCAATTTAGCTGGCTCCGCGCTTCTATTGTATTACCTCGAAAAACTTGTAATGGGACACCTCTGGTCGGTAGATTTATCACCACCCACTGAGACTGAGGTTCGCAATTGCCTTTCGGCTCTCAATCGTAATAGGGCTGCTGGCCCAGATGATCTCGTGCCGGCACTTTTCAAAGAAGGTGGAGGCGTTAGCGGAGGATTTCACTCAATTTTTTCAACGTGTGGCCCACGAATACCAACCCTCTGTGCAGGGAGGACTCGACAATAGTTGCCATACTCAAGAAAGTTGTCCGGAGCTCTTGTGAAAACCATAGGGTAATTAGCTTCATCCCAGTATCAACTGGAGTTTTGGTATCCATTTTAATCCACGGACTCATGACAGCTCGAAAGGCAAACGCTATGACTTTTGTTCATACCTATAGGTATGAACAAAGTTGGTTTTGGACGATGATCACATTTTCACTCTGCCAAATTCTGGGGCAGCGTCATGTGCATCACCGATCAACAATTACCGTATTTCTCGACTATAAAGATGCGTTCGATTCAGTGGATCGATCTACACTTTTCAGAGTCGCTTAACGTAGGGGTGTACCGACCAAGTATGTGAACATACTGTCGGCGCTTTATTCCCATACCTCAGCTCAGGTTAGGGTTTACGGTGAACTGTCTGACAGTTTCAGCACCAGGAGCGGCGTACGTGAGACGAACGCCACATACAGTGGTAAACCCTCTCGGTGAACGGCTTCACTTCTCTACGCCAGGTCATCGCATATCCACCTAGTACCTTACATAAGTCGGCCGCAGCAACAACAGACAGTGTTCGGTGCGGTAGGTAACTAGCTGTCGAGCTTAACCGTTAACAGTTGAGTTAGAAAATATCTGGCGGCGGAGAGACATCTCTCTGAAGCTTAAGTTCCTGTATATAAGATGATATTTAGGGTTGTACTACTTTTGGTTGACAGAAGTGATCGCTCAAGATAGAAGACGTGAACAGTCTCCAAATATATGGACGCCGACATCTGCCGTCTACCGCTGACATCTGGTAGCACCAATGGGTAAATATGTGGCAGTAAAGTATCATTGTGAACCACTGGTGACTTGCTATCTGTGACGATTACGATGAATGAGCAGGCAAAAATGAGGTTCGAAAGCGGGTGTTTGGTGATGATTTGTAAGAGCCCTCTCGTTCGGTCCTTACATTTGCACAGACTTAGATGGTTAGGTCATGTACTAAGGATGCCAGCTAGTCGTTTGCCACACCGAGCACTGTTTGCGACGCTGCGGCCGACTGGCGCAAGGTGCGAGGTGGACAGATGATGACCTGGCGTAGACAAATGAAGTTGTTCACGAAAGGATTGGTTAATGTAGGTCGGGTTCGTCTTCAAGACTGAGGACATTCTGACCCACAGGGTTGGTGGCCGGAGATTTCAGGTGAGATGGCATGAGTGACGTTGTTTGGTCGAATTGTCTGTTGACTGAGTGCGATTAATGCCAGAGAACAATGAGAGCTGCGGGAAAGCTAACTTGATGAAGCCGTACTTTCACTCATAGCTCGTATGTTTATTTGCAAGTTGTGTCCGCCTTGACGTTGAGTGTGTAAAAATAGACGCAGCTATTTTCGGTGGTTAGGTCCCTTCGTGTCACTTTCTCCCTTTCTTCATGGCCAGGATTTGCTTTTTACTTATTGTCGTGTGACAGCTGACCATGAAGAAAAACTTCGCAAAACTTTGTTGTAGACAGCACGTCGCAATCAGATGGTAAATGTTGAGGAGGGCCTACATCCCCTAAAAATGTTTTTTTTTGAAGTATCTTGAAAGTCTAACTTTTGATTCTGAATTTTATCTTTATGCGCCATAACGTGCTAACACAATTTCGGCGCACGTTTTTTTCGTTTCTGACGGACCCGTCTCACTTTTAATGCGTGAATTCAGGTGAGATTTTTGAAGGTTATTTACAGACTATATATTTCTAGACGGTGGTACGATGTGTTACTTATCGTTTAAGGTCACGTGGGCTGTTGCGTAGGGTATGGAGGTCTTCTGTGTTCTTTCTGGGGTTTTGGGTATCGTTACGCTCTGTGCTACGTGTCCGTGATTCGTATAGTCGTGCGCCAGCCATTTCTCGTTATCGTTGACCAGCGTTCCATAACAGTAAGCGCATGACGAGATAGGGACGCTACCGCCTTCTTGCTTTGCGTCCGAAAGATGATGATAATCTTTGTCTGTGGACACTGCTGTGGCATAGAATAGAAGTCGACAGAGCTGGTGTTGCGGGTCTATATAGATGACGAAATTTTTTTTGTTTCCTAAGCACTTTGTCTCTCATTTCCTACCTTATACGTTATCTTTTCCTTCTCTTATTGTGGCACTTTTGCCATTCCATGTGGTCACCGGACGTTGAATATGTATATTCTGCTTCACTCCTCACTCATCCGCCGTCGCCAATGCAGCTTCCCAGGTACACAAACCGGTCAACAACCTCCATGACTTCATTATCTAACATTAAATCTACGTAATCACAGCAATCTTGCAGAAGCACTTTGCATTTCGAGGCTGCAAGGTGCATTCCGAAGTATTTAGCAGAGTGCGAAATAGCGTCTAGCATTGTTTGTGCTGCTTGAAAGTTGTCAACATAGCAACACCTTGTCGTCAGCATAATCAAGATCAGTCAGTCTTTCACCAGGTAGGAGGTCCACGCCGGCATCTTGTGAGTGCCGCAGACAGTCCTCCATTATTTCGTCTATGAGGAAATATAACGTAAGTTGTGGAAGTGAACAGTT
>LOND01000540.1:61660-83177 GCA_014220965.1 Paragonimus kellicotti | reverse complement strand
AAAGCGCCATACCTGAATGCTGTAGACGTTTCGCATTTTATGTCTGGCTTGAACCATGCTGAATTTTATTCTCCATTTTTTTCTGATATTGTACCATTTACGTATGTTTGTCTATCCTGCTGTGTTGTTTAGCTGTCAGTCTCTTTGTAACAAAGATGTGCACAGTCGTGTTTAAACGCGTTTGTCTCCGCACTCTAGTCGGTATTAAGCGGGGGTGGTCGCTTAAGGAACTCTGCCATTAATCAGCATTCCTTGACCAAATGTATACGTAGTCACTTGGTTAGCCAATAAAAATACGCTTTCCAAGAGGGGTGGATCCATTACTTGATTTTCAGTGGATTGTTTGTCGTTCTCCTCTCTGCTTGTGGAAATCACCATCGAAGTGATTATGAAACTACGACAATACTCATTATAACCACGTCGACCAAGTAGAAAGACATAGTGTCAGATGTGACCTTCTAGTACTACAATAACTTTTTCAACTGACCAGATGTTGAGAGGAGCGCGGATCATTCGGAGCGCCCGATCTCACATATAGTCTATGGTGACGGAGCAGCTTCTACACCGCGTATTGCTTAGTATGGCTGCGAATGTTTGTAGGAGATCGCAAGACAATATCGTGGATAATGGTCCTGAAAACTTTGACCGTCGCATTGAGCAAATTTGTTAGGCGCCGTCGAGTTGACTGGGAAGTTCACGATCATCTACATTGCTGGTTGTGGACGCCTTCTGATTTGTCAACATGTCGCGATCACTGGCGTGTCCGTGTCTGCACGATTGCTTGCCCCTTTTTCATGACGATATCTCGTTTTTACTTTCTTTTTTTATCCTCGTTTTTCTACATGCCTTTTTGTACTTGTTATCTTGCTGTCTTGTGAACTATTGTTAGCAGCTGGAACTATAGTATCCACGGCTATTGCACAATGCTCAAAATGATGATTATGACAATCACTCGGTGTGGTGAATGACACACGTGTAGATTGCGCGTATTCTCGCCATTCGTAGTTTTCATTTTTCCCCTGCGCATGCTCTCCTAATGTTACATGACTGTTGAAATGGATACACGGTTACCACTACCGCCCACGTAGCTATGGCTGTTCAATGAATCGCCAGCAGTGTTATAAAGCATTGTAGTAAAGGTGTTCATAACTTATTAAAATGTAATACCTATAGGGGAATTAGCCCGTGACATTCAGTATCCCCAGTGATATTCACCACACTGATGTTTTGCTGTCTATGGTTGTGATGATGATGATATCGAGTTAATAGAAGCCAGTTGTTCGTTATAACGTTACGTGAATGATCACTTCCTATGAAACTGTGGGTTGTACATTTATGTGCCAACATCCGTTGTAAAAAACGTTGATACCTGAATGAATCTTTCAAGTATATCTATGATTACTGGTAAGCAGAACATGCACAACTTCCAATGACGCTGTGCATTAATTTCAATACGTTGCATTGCAGTAAGGCATGTAATTGTGCGCATTTTCCTACCGGTCACGCAAAAATGGACTCGTTATTGCAAATATGTAATTTAGAGTTGTTGACTAAGCTAAGTAGCACGAACTATTCACAACTGTGCAAAGGATCACAAGAGGTGAATCAAACCGAAAGTGCCAGTCTATCTAATCCTGCCTGCAGATCATAACCAGCTTTGACTGGAACACAGCTGTCTTTATTTGCTTCTATGAGTCCCACTTGCACTGGCAGGTTTATATTGCCACGATGATTGTAGGCACGTAACGAACTCGTTCGGATGCTCCATCTGTCCCGAACTAATTAAGTATAGAGGATACTCAATTTGAAAAAAATCTGGAATTCGGCTAGATTTAAGTCAGCGAGAGAAACAGCACACTTAGACTCGACAAGTACTCTCCCATCTAATTTAAGAGACCTTGTTGGAAGCCCGAAAATTTCACACCTGTACTCAGTTTTCCACCGAGCCCACTGTATCTTATGAAATCTACCAAATGATCCAGGTGATCGACGCCCAAACGGGATTTTTTAAACAGTTCACGCTGGAATCCACCAATATCACTGAAAAACGTCTTGTATAATACTTTCTTTTTGGAAAATTTTGCTTCTTCATAGCTTTCTTCTGGCGTACATGAGAAGGTGTGTGTTTTGCCGGTGGACGATGGGGCTTCAGTGTAAGCGAACTCGCCAGTAACGACTGTTTCCAAAAAGACTCGTGAACACTAGTAACGTCACAGACAACTAAATCATTCCGGCTAACGTAATGTGAGCAGAACGGTCTCGAAACTGTATATAGTCAGGGTTTCCACTGTTGTACTTGCCATGCACACATAGTTAATAATGTGGTTCCTCTCATAAATATAACGGGGAAATGTGCACTATTTGTAGAACCCTCTCTCTCACGTAGCAGTTGTGACGGTAAACGTTGATTCCATTGATTGTTTCTGCTTGCATACTCACAGTCTCAGAGTATGGATATCGATGAGTTCAATCGTAACCACCTTGTTTCATTCTGGTGCGTTTTCTATGTGTTTGTGGATGTGTTAAAAAAATAGGTGCAAACACTGTTATCGTTATTATTCAGCGGAGCGGGCTAAATTGAATTATTCTTAAATGTGACAGTTTATTTATGGAGGAGGGAGAGAGTTAGATTTCCAACTGTGCTTCCGTACGTTATTCGTTCATCCGTATATCCAGCATACTTTCCACTACAGGTTTTAGTGCTAGAGGAACAGAAGCCTTGGACTAACGAAGTCAACTTGAGTTGTTGTTCAATTTAAAGTTGGAAATGTAGATTGTTATCATGTTATCTAGTACACCGATGCATTTTGCGAATAATTTTTTTGATGATCACAACAAGGCTTGTGTTCTGTCAATGTATTTCTTCATACTGTATCTAGTGCTTGCTGTCAGTCTAATCTTTTCATGTCCATTGAGTGATTAAAACTGCAAAGTGTTGGATAACGTAGACCATTAGATAAGGCATCGGTGCAGTGTATCACCAGACTGATTTGATTGTACAATGGACTGACCCAATCATTATGTGTCAGCAGCACACTGTTTTTTTAAATTTTTTTTATTTAAAATCACTTGATCTCTCTCTGTCTGAAAGAGTCGTACATTTCTACGTTCTATCCGAACTAGAACTTAATTTTAACTGCCAGTAAAAGTACGTTGTTGATGTCGACTTGTTCTCTCGAGCTGGCTGTTCAGCGTTTATATGTTTCCGTCACCATACTCAGTGGTATCTACGTTATGCCTTTCTTAGGTTTAAAATCTCCCCGCATGGAATACTGGTATGAGTCATAAAATTGTGGCGTTTTTAGGCGCCTGCTTAGTTTCCTTTATTTCTCAATTGGCAGTCGATTTATCCCGGTTTCCTTACTCTGTTATCGACATGCATGCTTATGAATTTACCTTCCACGCACCAGTTGATTTTTTCACTACTCTTGACTTGTAAGTTATGGGCTAAAAAAAACACCTGCCTATGTTGAGGCGTTTCGCAGTTTGTCTAAATCATCCACGCGATTTCTGGCTATCTGAAGAAAAAGGGCTTAATTATGTGTTTCCTTTTAGTTCGCTCATTACGTTCATCCGTTTATACAGTCCTTGTGTGTCGATGTCGTCCGCAAGACAGATGATTGGCCTCTTGATTAACTAGATTCACATCAAATGCACCACACATGGAAACTGAGACTATTATTTGAGACCTCTCTCTTATTTGGTTATTTTATCTTGGGACAATTCTAAACGTTTTGTGCTATCAACTGCAGGTCACGTTAGAATTTCCGAATCTGCTTCTCAAATTACTCTAGGGATTTGAGAGGTCAGTTCAGCTATCTTCCGTCGAGAACCGTCGAACTGCTTCTGGTGATATCAGTATTGTCTGCATTTCCCCAACGAACATTCTTTCCTTCGCTAAACTGTTATGTCGAATTTCAGTTGATTGGACTTAAAGTTACCAATCCGTTAGTGTGGGAAAGATGTACGTGCGACCGTAGACAGCGAATTGGATTTACTTTAGAGGATGAAAAACTACCAAAACGACTATGAGATGTGTACAGGTCTATTTGGTGTTGGTGCTGATGACTGATTTTGTCAAATTTACTTAGTCACTTCAACCGTTTGACTGTATCCACACCATCTGTGTATTCTATCCTGGGCTACCTCTGGTGCTCCGACCTAACAGTGTCTGGTTCATACATTTGGTCCGGACTATGTCGGAACAGTGTACCTGATATCTGTCATTGTACGTGTATCTCGGAACGGTGAGTTAGTCTCGCTATATGTCTCATCGAATGATTGTGATTCGTGATTTGTGTACATGTGTTCGGGCATTTAGTATATGCCTGATCATTTGATGTTGTTTTTCGTTACTTCGAACAAGAGTTACTGAACATTTTCAAACGCTCACGTGTCCAGGCGGCACATTTTCGCGCATGGTGTTTTCCCTGGATGTAAGATGAATAAGACAGTTTACCTTTAAATGCAAAAGATGCTGGTTATAATGATTGGATTGTGCATGTGATTTACTTCTGTTCTTCAGTTTCACATCACAGGCAGTTTATGATAGTGAAAGCAAATCATCATTCGTGCTGACCAAGTTAACTGCCGGCACTAACGGCGGATTGGTTTATGTATACACAACAACTGCGTTCCAGCACGTCTGTTTCATACGGTGCTCTTGTAGCGTATCACTAACGGGTTAGTTTATTGCTATTGATGATGTTACACTGAAAACGTCTTGGGATGATCGTCCTCATTGGGTACTGCACTCTATCTGTCGTGATTTCCAGTTTAAACAATCGTACATATGTTTTATCAGACTTGTATCTGACCTTTCGGACTATCAGCATGACATTATTGTTCGATGGTTCGTTTCGGATTTTTAGATTTTACTCTATTTGTACTCACCATCTTATGTAGTGCACTTACATCTTCTGTTTGAATCCCTCCATGCCTCATGCCTTACTTCTACTTTCGTGTGCTTTTCATCAGAAATTTACTTTGTGTTCCTAGTTCAGATCTCGTCGCTGAAAGATCTCTGCTGTTTCTGTTTCCGATAGATAACCTATAACTGGCTTTTCTGTCCAGTCATCAATTTGGACTATAAATGCGTTCATTTCCGCGTCCTTCGGTCCCGCTTCTTGGAATCTATTTCGGATGCGAGATGTGCAGTTGAAACCACTAGTGATCCAGCTTAAGTCAATTTTGGTGATCCATGTGCACAGAAGCCTCTTGACATCGATCACTGTTACAAGCTAGTCCAGACACTGCTGCCGTTAACCGTTATGGAATGACAGGCTTCAACAATGCTTTCTTCAATGGTTCATTGCGTTAAATGGAGAAATTTATCTTTATATTTACACTTCTGCGATTGATATCATTGGATCATGTAGTGCAATCTTCGCATATATGATAGGTTTTATCCGCCTAGACATTTATGCTCAATCTTGGTTATGTGTGAATATCTTCCGATGCCAGATTACCGGAATCACACGTACGCTCGATTTGGTTCACCTTACACTGATTGCATACTGTTATTGTCTAGAACGCGCGCCCGAACGCTTGTACTCTGCTCTAGTATGCGTATATATTGTCTCGTTGCTCAAATTCGTAATACGACCCGATTAGTCGGTGTTACCCATGATACCGTTAATGGCACATACTTACTGGTCATTATGTGTGTGCATTTCGTAATGTCTATGACTGCGATTGTCACATGTGGCACACTGCCAGTCATAAATGACATTTGAGCGTTATGTGCGTATGTCATGCAAGAATCATGTTAATTGTGACTGTTTGTTTAGTTTTAATAAATGTGACTGTGGTGTGCACAGTTTGTCAATACATATCTCATATTGATTCCCCTCCCGCACAGGTACGTCTACAAACGCTTGCGGTTTTTGGGAAATAAAAAGCTGTCTCAAGTTTTTACACTCCTGTTTCTGGCTCTGTGGCACGGTCTGTATTCCGGCTACTTTGTCAATTTCGCGACTGAATTTTTGGTGATTGCGGTGGAAAAAGATGTAAGTTCTCTCCTTGGTTTTGACCTCTAATCGTTTTGTTTTGTCGTGGTAAATTCGACGGAACTAATGAATAGACGGCTACTCTGTTCTCTGGTCTATTTTCCAAAGGCTAGTCGCTTTAGTAATAAATACCGCGTAACTGTATTTTGGCAATTAGGATCGCACCTTCTACGCAGGATTCGTGCGGATTTGATAAGTTTAGAGGACACGATCCCAGAGTACACGATTTTTATACTACTGAAATGTTTAGTAAGACTGAAAACGTCCCTTAGATTTTCGGACATCAGTAACATAACTAACTCAATACAGTTTTGTTGGCATACTGTTACAAAAATTACAAGCGACCTTGTGGTTTAATTGCCAGAAGGAAGTCTAGTTGTATTCGGTTATCGACCGGTCACTGGTTCATTTTCTCAGTTTGAAATGCTCTGTTAAATTTAACCGGCTCTAGAAGTGACCATGGTTCCGTATCACTTGTTAGAGAAAGTGTAACCAATGCTCACAGTGATTCAAGTAATACATTGACCTTTCTTTGTAATGTAGATCGAGTCAAGAAACAGCTATCTTTTTCGAAGAGACTTTACTGCATTCGGAAGTTTGTGCACAAAATTAAAACTCGTAGCATTGTTCAACTACTTCGCTGATACATAGCTGCTAAATAAATAAATACACTGAATCACGGAAAGCTGTCTAACAAATACATACCACTTCTTTCTCTGCACACCTGAATCTTGAGTAGGGTTTGATTGTCAGAGAAATGACTGTCGCTAGTAACCTCTGAAGAAAGGAAGCTTGAGTGCAAGACGACAGAGTATGTGATGCCAATAGTGAGATTACTAGAGTTCTCTTCACTAACGAACTGTTTTCATCTGCATCCAATATTAGAAACAGGGACTTCAGAAATAGATCGAGTAAAAACGATTGGGGCACCACCATAAATGGCAGAAAAAACGAAGGAACGTTGAAGCTAATTGTTAGTACACTTGCACTTCCAGCCAGTCCGAAAATGTTAGGAGTTAAAAAATCTGATAAACGCAACCTTATGGTAGAGTCGTGTGAATTACATCAGTTTGATTGCCTTATCGAGAGGCAATTCGAATCTGAGGGGTTTGTTTAATCGTGCACAGCTTTCAGCCAAATTTGTTTCGATCAAGTTCTTTCTGCTGGTTCTGTCCTTCCTCTACGGTGAGCTTTAATGAAACCCTTACATAAAGACAGTAGTTGAAGCATAATAAAACGGTTGTTTACCACAGACGTGTAAGTTGTGTGATTTGGCTTGATCGATCGTCTCATTTCTGTGAATCTGATTCGGGACGATATTTGGCCGGATTTGCAAAAACAAGTTCTTGTGAGTTTGGAAGAATGTTGTTCATATTAAAACACTTTTATAGCTTTCGAACTCTGCACTGCGTTTTGTTGGGATACAAGAGAGGCGAGTTACAGCTAGCTCGTTTCAGCTGTGCTGCCTGAATAAAACAACGTTTGAACTTTTGAGTTCGAATTTCAACCATTATTTTTTACCCCACGAAAGTTTGCAACCGTCTGTTTCAGTTTTATCCAAACGGTATCGTTCCAATTACACATGCACATGTTTCTTATAAACCTTAAGGCTACCGGTCGTTTTCTATTCTTCCGTCCGCGATCAGTGTGAGAAGTGGAATAAGATATTGAAACAGGTGTTGATGTGTTGATAGCACCCTCAGTCCTTGGCAGATGTCTCCTGTTTGTAGTAATCAGAAGAGTTTCTTGCTTGACGACTATTGAATCCGCACGAGTAGATTCAGATGCATCACTTGAACGGCGCTTAACCACTGAACTGGATAGTGTTGACGAGTCAACAATCTAATACTTCCTGATGGTCACCGTCAAACCGACTACGACCAGCTTCGCTTGGTGTTGGGCTCATGAAGGTGACCGATCGGATTATAACTCATTCACAGATAAAAGTATTATGCAAAACCCATCAGCACTTACGTTACATGATGTATATCGGGTCAAACGAAGCGATATACCTACCGGTTACAGGCAGATATTGGCAAACGAAACATACGATATGAAAACCCTGCATTGGTTGTTCCCTGTTATTATATCTATGGAAGATGTAATACGAAAACTGCATACCATCCGAGTTTGCTTGACCTATCATTACAGTTGGACGTTGAACAAAACGGGCGCCACGCATGTGATATCGTGAGTAAATGACTTTGTCGATTTCTGTGCTCATAACACGCCTAGCAATCAGCAACGAAATTTGTCACAATTTGTCAAACTAATTTTAGCATAAACGGAAGACATGTGGGGTTTACGTTGCTCGACCTTTGCGTAATTGTAATGAAGATAAAACACTTTCAGATAATTGCGTGTAATCAATTTTGACAGTATGGGCACGTGTTCATAGAATATCACTAGTCTTCAGGAACTCGAGTTTGTCGTTGTTTGGCAGCAACTACAGCGCCACCTGACGAATAGAGAGGAATGTGACCACGCAACTGTCCATCTAGTCTTAATGCTTCATTTTGAATCCGGACATTAGATTGGTCAGCTGTTAGATTATATGTTCCACGTTGTCCTTTAGATCGCTTGAGACGGGCGTCATCATAAGTTTAGCCAGTTTGCCGGCAACGTTGACAAAAGGTTCGGTGAAAAGCACTTCGTTTATTCACAGTGACCATGACCCTGATGAAGATATTGTGACTCGAGCTTACGCTGACCGCAACAGTGACGTGGAATAACCTAGAAAAAGATATATCAAAAGAGAGAAACAGTTAAGCAGAAGAGCTATGTTATTGTTATGAATGCACGTATGTCATTGATTGCAACAAGTCACTCGGATGACTGGCAACACGTATCCTTGCTATCCTCGCTGATATCTCATTAGCAGTATTATCACCTGGGTTGGCGCCACTCATGTGTGTGAAACTGTCTGCAATGTCAAACGGATTGCTTGCTATACAAATTGTGGGAGTGTGAATACCCTATTTTGGAACAGCATTTTGCCCTTTGAAGGTGCGAAGCGCATTCCCTACAAATCAGTCTGACTTTTATTTTTGTTCAGAAAGATTTGCACATCCTCGACGGAGGAGTTGAATGATACTGTCATCCACATATTTCACCTCAACACCAAGCTCATTGAATTCCTCATGCGCACCTTCCAGGGGGTCGTCCATGACAATCGTACAAGTAGATACAAGTCGGACACGCCTGATGAACTCTACCTGAGGTGATGAATGCCCTAGACAGCTGTGCATGACCCCCGCACCCTGGCTTACACAGTATGCATGCTGTGATGTCAACAGATTGTCATATTTCTCTGGGACTCACTTGCAAACGAAGTGGTTCCAGAAAACACTACGGGTGACCTAAACGAAGACTGATTTTAAGTCTAAAAATTACTTGTCGGAAGGTAAAAATTCGATCAATGTACCCTCGCTTGGATCGGAATCCTGTCCCTTCTTCACACACCTGACTGCTGCTTGGTTCGATGTACCGACGCAATTTGATGTCACTGGGTAACTGGGATATAATATGCACTGTGGTTGTCACAGACTTCTGACCTCCTATTTGAAAGCAAGGGTTGATAGATGCCATTATCGAGGTATCTTTTCAGTATGATCCGAGTACAGCTCTCTCGTACAAAATGCGTGACTGTACTAAACAAAGTGACGCCAGCGGCAACCGACTGTTATATGAATGTTTTCTATGGACAAGATGCTCAGGTCCGGTATTCATATGGCACACTGTTTCTGTCCGTGTTTAAATGCGGTAATCGAAATACAGTAACCGTCAGATGCATATAGTTGCAACAGTCTTCAACCATTTTTAGCGTGCTGTGCTCGGACATCAAGCACCACCCGGCCGCTTCTCACCCAAAGATGGACGACCGAATTCAGCGTTGACGTCGAGGGCTAGTATGATGATGTCACAGTGTTTGGTCTGCTTCAGAACGAGAGCGTCATTGAACACACTGTTGATGGCATCTTAACTACTGTTCACTGAAGCCTACGCCTTTCTGGGTTGTGTTGAGACTTTAACCGATATGTCGTGTCTGGCAACGTACAAGATACTGGTGTCTGGGATTCATTACAACAAGCATTGCTCTGTTTTGTAGCTCAGCGTGACTCCCACTCCAGCTTGACTGTGACATTTAGGTTCGGTGTCACCAATGATCTCGAGAGAGAAGCGCGTTGATCGACAGATTCTAGAGGTCAGGTCAGGAGAATAACGGAACTATAACCGTAGATTCGCATCTCCGATACGCAGCACACATCAAGCTCCAGACTTGAGAGAGTACTTGCCAGAGCAGCTTGCTGACCAACTTTTGAGAGAGTGCGGATATTGAAAGCGCTCATATTTACTAGTTGTCTCAGTTATAGGAAGTAATAATCACTCGACGGTACAGACGAGGTGGAAATTTGGAAGTCGAAGTCGAACGAGGTACTGATAATGGACGAATGGTGTCGTTGTCAAGAAACCGATTACTCCCGATACTTCTCGAGAGCGTAGCGTAAATAGTTTTCAGGGTTAAGTTGATCTCTTGCTTTAGTCGTGATTGTCAGGAGGTTGAGAAATTCTGCTGCGCACAGATGCATGGTGGGAAACAGCGATTTAACTTTGTCGTTTTCTTCCTATGATTGGCTTTTCTTGCAACGTGACAAAATGTTTCACGTTGTAATAAGGGAAACTGTTCTGTGAGTGTACTTTTCATACATATCGATTAAATTTTCTTGAGTGCTGTTGTTACCATTTCTAGTTTGTAAAGTGCTTTAGCTTCAGCTAAGTTTCTTGCCTGACTGTCATTTAAGAGTTAATCATTATCTAGTGTTGTTTTTTAAACATTACCGGATTATTGACCAGCCTAGCCAGTGATATTTTAGACGTATCGTCGAATACAGCGTTGAATGCTGAGGTTGTGGAGTTTTGCCCTCTTAACACTGCAAAACTCTAGTTTTCTTTTGAGTGAAGAGATGTTCTCACGAATATCGACAGTTGCTCGTCCCGACCCCCTGTCTGTTGGATTCAAGTTCCTTGAGGTGGCTAAATATATCACGAAATTTAGTGTTTTTTTTTCCTCACGCTACGCAGCCCACGAACTTGTCCCACACCCCAAATTTAGGAGACAGCTTAGAGTTGGAGTCCACTGAAATATGAAATTGTAAGATTTTCGTCATCATTATGTTGGGCTTTCTATTGCAACCATTGTTTACTCTGTTGAGAAAATTCACTGCTCAATCGTCGTCATATAGAGCTGAATTTAATCCGCATGGGCACTCCGCTTTACTTAGCTGATTCTAAGCGTGATCGACTTGTCTTGATGTTTGACGCCTGGGTCTTATCACGTGAGTTTACTCTCACTGTCGTGCCTGATTTTTTGTTGGGAAGACATGGCTAGATTGAAAACCATTGACACAGGAATCTCATACATTATTGAACATTAACTGAAGTCGGTTAACTAGAATGTGGTCTGTGAGATCTCTGAAATTTTCGTCGCGTATTTAAGTCTCCGTTAACTCGGATACTTCTGCTGTCTACGTTTGGGTGTGCAGATATCGTACCCCCCATCACATGTGAACCCAATCTGTTGCATCGCAAAATACAAGGACTGTTGTACGAGTTGACAGAATAAACACACTTTAAATCTTCTGTGAATTGTGATCAAAGCGATGAAAAACTTATGTGGAATTGTAGCCTCCCGTTACGCTTTTCGCTATTCTCTTATAGTTTTCCGGAACAAAATTAACCTTCATTAATCAATCTGATTTGACCATTGTTGAGCTGGAATGGTAGTCTGATTGCTCATGAGTAGATATTAACAGTTCATGCGATCGAATCAAGTCAGTAGTTCCGTGAGAGGTGAACATTCAGCTTTTGGTATACGTTCGAACTTACATAATAATCAGATATTCTAGTTTTGGAATTTCAAAGCGCACATTTTAATCATCAGTACCCTGAAACCATTCGTTAGTTGGAAGACTGCACTGTGCTCAGTGATTATCTTGATAGGTTCTGGTTTAGTTTTTACAGAAATCTTCTGTCCGTGATAACCTCCTGGTTGAATTGACGAGTTTCGCAAGCTAGTTACTGTTGGAATCCGCAGGATATTGCGCCTATGTAGATGTTTCGTGCATCCGGGGAGAGATGGATGACGAAGCCCAACCGAAAGAAGGTGCATGCTTTGTAAAAGCGTGTAGTCCCGATTGCTGTTTTGAATCTAGCAATACTTTCGGATTTCTTGAAATCTGCTTTTTAACTCCATTGTTAATTGCAGTCCCAATGGCAATGAACAGAACAAAGCGGCAACCATGACTGCATCAATTCAATAATTTGACTCCCGATCTCTGTTTGAATTTTGAAAGGCAACCAACAATTTTCTTCCGACAAATACTGTTTATTGAGGACACGCGATGTTGTTTATCGATTAGACCTTGTGTCGTTTTTCGTCCGTTTACCCCTGCCAATCATGTGAAAGAGCGAAGGACATTGAGGCGTTGATCTGCAACACGAGGCGAACACGTGTTTTTCTGTTTCATGTGCCTCGTTCATTATTGGACTGTGCAAATTCGCAAGTTACACCGTCTTAAGGTATTGCTAAGTGGTATAACCAGTTTAATCATCGTGTTTAACTAGTATCTTTGTCAACCGACAGTAATGTTATTCGCACCGTTTTTTTATGATCAACAAATCCTTCAATTTGCTTACGAGTAACGTCTGAGCGTTCCGCTAATGAATTTCAGGGTTGGCTGTTTCGGGAAATTTAATGGATTCAGTCTGGTACAGCCAGTTGAGTAGGTCACCGATTTGCGTCAGCTGGTTGGACATATGCCGCTCAGACGTATGCGGTTCCTGCTGTTGGGTCCAATCCAGCTGAATTCCATACATTTTGCAACTGGACCCTTTCAGAATAACTCGTTCATTGTATGAGCGTTAACCACCTTGGCGTACGTCAGAATGAAACTGGACTGGCTTTCTGTTCCTACGAAGTCTGCGTCAAGTTTATGCATAACTGATAACTTACGACCATCGACATCAACACTTTTTTCATAGGGAACTTTTCGCTCGTTGCATTCACTAGTTACTTAGTCATTTGATGAACGCCACATTGTAAGGTATTTATAGATTGGTTTACGTTTGTTGTGTTCCCACACTTTTGTGGTTTGTATTGACAGCTTTATTTGTCTTGTTTGACGTAATTTCAAGTTGCTTGCACTAATATTTAACCTCGTTCTCATTTGTCACCTGTCTGCGGTTTGCCAAACACAGCTCCTGTACATCGTCAAACGATCTGTCTACAGTGACTTTCTGTACAAAACCAAAATTGGTTTTGTTTTGACTAGTGTGTTGGGCAAGCTCCACGTCCTGTTCTTGTTGGCCTCGCCCCTGGTGGCTTTCTATTTGCTCCAGTTCCATTTGTGGTTTCCGGTAAGTGTATGTTTTTTTTAACTATCATGGTGTTTCACCACACAATTTCTTTTCCAATTGGTCTGTTACAAACTGTTTGTCTACTTCGACCAGTCACCTACAGACACCGATTGTTGTCTCCAGTTGGCTTATTCAGATTAGTGACGACAACATGTTTAGCATTTATATACCCACGGGTAATCAAGTTAGATTTATCTCATGAACACCTCATCATCCCGCGTGGTCTTCTTGACAAGCAGCTTTCAGCCGAATATTTTATGAGCTTTGTCTGTCTCTGTCGAGACATTCTTGAGTTTGTCCATATAATCCGGTCACGCTTGCTGTGATTTTGGACTCCAACTGGAGAATGGGATCCAACTTCTTTAATCGTTTGACCTCTGCTATCCACATTCTCTTCTGTCCACTCGTTATCGAGACCACCGTTGTCAGTTGTGACTCTTTTCATTCATTGTAGTTTGCTGCTTCCAATAGTGGTGGGTATTCTAAAAGCTTAGTGGTGTAATTGCTAGTTCTTAGAGGAGCCCAAAGTCTACTGGGTGCAAGCGCGCTATGGATTGTGGTATATTGCTCATATGTCGGATAGCGTTTCAAGCAAACGATATGAGTGGCTGTCTGGTAAGTTTTCTTAACGCCACTGTTTGAAGCTTAGTGCACTGTGGTCAGCTGTCAGTGACTAGTCCACACTGTTTACCATAAGATCGAAGCTAAGTGACGCATCATTACATGTTTCGTAAAACAAATTGACTGATCGTTAATACTTGTGGAAGTGGCGCATCCTCTCCGCTGCTGCATCTAAGCTGTCTATATCCAACCATCATTGTTTCCGTCACTTGTCCCCTAGTAAGGTACGGATTACTTTAGCGGCGCAACTCGTGTGTTTGATAAATCTCCGAATTCTGGCGTTTGATATGCTAGATAATAAAATGGTATGGTGGTTTACTTTGTAGGGTTTGTCGTATCACTGACGATTGACAGCTGTATCGAGATGGCCATGAGATGACGTGACCGCGTTTTGTGGAGGTTTTGTCATTTGTAAGATGGAGTGTTCCTATTACCGGTTGGAAGTAATGTCGGACGTAGGTGTTTGTCACAGTCACTCGCGAGCATTCACCCCGAAGATTATTGTCGAATGCCGTCATTACGTGTTTATGCTAGAGCAGATTACGCTTTTTTTTTTAGGTGTTTACTACCTATCGTTTAAGTACGCAAAATTTCAAAACATTGAGAAGCAAGGTTGAAAACTCGCTCGTTTGCCACCGAGGCAGTATCAGCGTCACAAACGGTTTCTTTTGTAGGTATAAATTAGGGTGATGGAGTCCGATGCACATGCATCTAGGTGTCGTGAACTGCAACGAAACCAATGAATTTGTACTTCAGATTAAACACATTTACATTTGATCGGAGTTCTTTGCATTTAAATGAGTCCTTCGGCCAGCTCGCCCCGTAATTCTCGGTCGTTGACGCTAGTCTGTTCAGGATTGTTCCAAACCTTCGTTTTGTTTGTTTGTGTACGTGGCAATTGTATTTATTACTTACTCGTTTATCATCTAGAGTACTGTCACAGTTAACGATGCCCGGAGCCATGGTCCCCATGAGTGCGGCTCAAAACGGATGGTGTAACCTTCTGGTTCATTGATTTTGACCGTAATCTGGGTAATCCAGTGGTCTGAAAATCCTGCAAATTTCCGCATAAATTGTCAACTTGACGTAATTACGGAATTTCGTTCACATTCACCTTTGATCAACACGTTTGTAAGTGTAGTGTTGGTTTCGCTGTACAGGTGGCTAATAGTTCATATTCTTATTGCTTCACACGATACCTGGCTGTGAGTGCTCCAGAGTAGCCGTTACGTTAACTCCAGTTGGTTCTCTTACATAGGAGAGCAATTTTTAACCGGTGGATTACATATTACTTGCCGCCTAGTAACACGCTGCGCACTCCATGTTATGATGAGTGCCCAAGTCGGAGACGCGATTTTTCCGACATTCGGTGAAATGTGGTCAAAGCGCGCAGCAAGTAAATCACGGACAACATGAGAAATCGAACGAGTGTTCACCGAACGAAATCCATTTGACGGACAAAAATCGACGGCTGAGAACGTCACCCAGACGGACACCATTACCAGTGTTGTGAATATTCGTGGTTGTCTGTAGGCTGAAATACTGCCGAGATGTCCAAGTCTAGACAGGAAAACGATTAAAGTTCTTAAATGAGACCCAATAGTGAAAAGTCAGGGTTTCTCAACCAAAGCTTGTACAGCAAGAAAGCGAGTCGGTAACAGTGTACTGGAACTAGTACCAATCTTCTTCCAGTTCCCATTCTGAAGGATCCAGAGCCTGTAGTTCGTCCGTTTTCTGTTTATGGGCCTGTCTAGCACGAGTGACTTTTGCTGTGATCCTCTGTTCAATTTAGTCTAATAAGTCATGGTGATGCGCAAGTCGTCACATTGCGTCGATTCAGTCTTGTTTTGGCGGAACTAAACAGGCAGCAGTGCACAGGAAGATCAAATGAAAACTTTGCCAACTGGAATACCCGTTTATAAACGCGAGTTGAGCAATAGAGATTTCGCTTCATTGAACGTCCTTTTCCCCATAGTATAAATTGTTAGGCCTCTGTGATACAAAAAACACCACCGTTTTCAATAGCCAGCACTCGCTGTCGTCATCTTAAATTCAACGGTTAGCAGCGTTACTGTCTACTACTTTGAAAATGTTATTTTTGTGCCGTATGGGATAAACGTTTTCGCGGGTTTATTTGGTCATACTGTTCAAAGTGTCCCTTAGAGTTGTGTCGATTTTCCCAACAATAGGCTAAATTACTGACTTTCTGACGAAATTTACCTGTCGTTGTTTTGTGAAACAGTACCTCACTCCTCAATAATAATACACTTCTTTCGTGTATAACTCGGGGAACGTATATTTTGAATTGGACTGGATGCACATGTCTCCGGCAATTTCTCTTGGTTACACTCAAACTTGAGTTGAACCTTCAACTATTCACAAGCGTTTGGACGGTTTGGGAAACCCGTTGAACTTGGGCTACTATCAGAGTTATAGTAGGACGCGTTTACTGTTGGCTTCTATTGTTTGTTGGTGATGACAGCATTGTCGAACCGTATCATATGTAGAGCTGCTGGCCCACTCGGTTACCCGGACAAATGGGGTTGGCTTGCACGTATCCAGGTTATAAATCTTGATGTAGAATTCAGCCTGGAAGTAAATGGGTAGTCGCGAGCGACAAACCATAATGCGATTTCCCACGTTGCAAGAGCCAACCTCATTCGTCTCAAAACTTTTACCATGGGAAGAAATAAGAACTCCCTAATCAAACGTCACCTCCTTACAAGTGCCACTTAACATTATCGACTTGTTAAGCCGTGTTTTAAACCTGAAGACCGCGTTTTAGCATGAAACGTCCAACACTGTTCAAAGCAGCTCTGATTTAGTGAGTGATTAGGTAGCACCTTTACTCTTAGTGATTGCGTGACGTTGCGGTTCCACTTTGTTCTTTGTCGAACTATTGTAAACGCTACTTGTAGGTGGTCACTTTTGGGAATTTGTTTGTCAGAGTGACGATTGTGGTTGGACCAATCAATAACACGCAGAGCAGATAGATATACTATAGCGCGAACGCCACTTATCTGTCGTACGGCGCCACCAATCACCGGTACATAAGGTAAGGCAGATATGTCGTGACTAGAGGTATAACGATTTGCCGCACACTTCCACTTACTAACTCCTGTAGGTTTGGCCAATTGGTGCAAGCTATACTGTGTGGGTAGCTGCAGACTTAACCGGATTCGTCACCTATGAAACACAGAGCATCATGAGAAGTCAACGTTTTGTCTCTTGAACAAAAATTGCAGATTATAACAGTAGGGAATTGACCCCTTCTGTATCTGTAAAGTTAATTGGTACAACTCGCGTGTGAAATATGACGAACCGCTCCGAGATCCACGATGATAAATCGAATTTAACACCAACAGAAAGAAGTTTATTCAGAGCAATATAAAGCTGTAACTGGACGGGTGCGCGATTGGCTTCTGAAGGTCAGCTCAAAACATCTTTCCGTCGCAAGCGTTCTATTGAAAAATCAGACGTCGTAAATTTCTAAAAAGCTTGGAATGGCTCCGTTGACATCCGATAGTGGTTGGTTAATCACATTTCAAAAGCGGTAATCCATCAACTTGCGTGCACTGGTTAGCGCACCGGAACTGAGTTGACTACCTCCCAACAAGGGTCACATAGTACCGTTTCAAAGGGTCCATTTTAGCAGGTAGGTGACTTCTCTATCAGTTGAAAACGTTAGGTTTTCTAGCATGTCAAGTTACCATTACGAGGTGTTCGTTACCATGTGAATTAAGAGGTCAGATATGGTCTAGATACTGTCAGGCTGCTTAGACGAAAGCAATAACACAATCGAGCTTGAATCTGCAAACATGTTATTGGTAAATAGACCTCGTTGCTTCGTTTGCTATGTCTTCGCTTTACATGGCAAGCTGTATTCGAATGAGGCTCACTTCCCCTAGCCGAAGCCCATGTATCCTTGAATGGTATCGGAATCTTTCTGAGACGCCACTTGTGATCGCATGCGCAAATGGAACAAAGTGCAAACAGTTTAATTATAAAGTATTCCTTTTGCTGTAGTAATCACTTCCTCTTATACGCTTGTAACTCAGTCCTCATATGTGACTTTTATTGTGCCTGCTCGCGAACGTATCCAAAGTGTCGATAGCCCAACAATCTCTTGTTCAACGTGATCGCAAGTCATTTTCCCACTTCGTTCAGTTCAGGTACAAACTATGATGTGTTTGAAACTCATCGGATTAATTGTTGTGTGATGTGGCGTCGTGGACGGTTTGCAATCGTGTCAGTTTGTCGTGTAGAATTACAGGTTCGTTTTGGTGCACATCGATGTGCCTCAGCTGCTGTTGTGAGTATAACAAAAAGAATGTTGACCTGGTCCATCGTTGTCTTTCCATCAAAAAACCTTCCCCTTTAATATGTAAGTCACAAAACGTGTACTGCTGATTACAACCTTCGAAGTAATTACGATTTCGAAGGCTAAAACAGTGTTCCACAATTTAGACATCTTTTGGCGTCAGCATACTGTCGTACTGCAACTTACCGGTCAAACTTAGAAGAGCACAATTAAAACAACCTAACATCAAGGTCGCAAACGGTGACTGCAAACACTGGAGAATATTAACTTATTAAAGTTTTCAATCACCAATGTGTGCGTTCATCTCCTTGCATCGGATGGCATCGGTGGGTGAGTGATCGGCTGATTAGAAAACATTTGTTCGGCAGTGAGGTTTGATTAAGTCCATCCACCGAAGCGCTGGTAGGACATAAATGTTACCTTGGTCAGACTATGTATTGGGGATGCTAACCCATCGTATGTGTTTGTGTGCATACGTTCAAAGTTTATTTTCCTAATCTTGTTCTGCTCACACTGCATTGTTAATCCTTGTATCGATTAAATCGTTTGCTTTGTTCTCCTTTCCCTAAGGTTCTCAAATCTGTCTATTTTGTCGGATTCATCTACTTACTTTGGCCCTTGATGCGACCATTGGTCAAAAGTGTATTCCCACCGAAAACCTCTTATTTAAAGTCCACACCGGATGCACAGTCCCAACTCAACGGACTGCTCAATGTGGCTAACACAGAAGACACACAAAAAACACAATAATTTTACTGACAACTTTGCTCTCCTACTTTTAATTCTTTATATGGTCTTTTTTGCCCTCTTGCCTGTTTCAGTCGAACTTCGTCCTGTTAATCTTGATATTCCTCATCCATCAACGGTTCTTCTTGTCGACCATATTTTCATCTTATTAGCTATCCGTTTCACTTGACATAAACATGACAATGAACAACAATGTGACCGACCAGGTTGGTTCGCATTGTCAACTGGGCTGTGGATCGCAATCTCGTACATATTGTACCTCTTTTATTTTCTACACGTCTCCTGACTTTTCTGCTTCCTTATGAGGATCTTAAAGTCGATGCACACGATCGCCGTTTCAAATCGGCCTGTTTGTTTTGGTCCATATCAATGATCAAGCGTAAACAGGAGCATTCCCTTCTTTTTCGTCTATTTATAGTCGTGTGGGTCTATATTGGTGTCTGTTTGTTTTCATGTACCGTATTTTCACAGGCGGCGATCGTCAGTAGACTTTTTGTCAAAAATATCGTAAATTTTGTCAGCCGTTTTCATGTTTTTTTCCTCTACCTAGACATTGGGCTTAAGTTGGCATTTGAGGTGTGACGCCCCCTTGATTCCCACATCGCTTTCGAGGCTAGCGCTTGGTGTGGGCTAGCATTCCTTTTTCCACTGTTGATAATTTATTTGGCAGACATGATAATTTGGAAGAAACTGTCTTGTGAAGTGTTTGGTCTTCGACTGGACTCGAACTAAGAACAGAAACATCATGCCGAAACGCAGCAAGCACTCTAACGGCTGAGCTGCGCAAAACTCAGATAGAACGCTTGTCGCACTTTCGCATTCTGCTTCTGCTGCTGATTCACTTTTAGTGGAAGCCGAGATTTTTCAGGATTGGGTTTATTTTGAATTCGTCTTTGTTTCTTTATTTCTACTCTCGTTTGATCGTTGCCCATGAGACCTTGCGATACTGGGACATTCACTGTCTCCGTTATGTGGTTTGGATCATGCGCGGTGATCGAACATCCCCTATTTCCATTCCATGGTTCTCTTTGTTCAGATCGACTGGTTCATATACCGCACCTGTGCAGTTTAAACTAGGCGATCTGCTAGCATTCAAATCACAGGAATTGCGGTGTCATGCGATGTAGTTATCACCACGTCCTCGTCTGATTCATACAAAGTACGTGCTGTTGAATCCCTCTTGAAACAACAGCAAGTTTAGTTTGTGACATTTCGCGGAACTGTTTACCTGGGTAATCACTGGACCCTCAGTGTATGAATCACGATTTATTTTCGGATTGTATGACGTCCGACTGGAAGAAGAGTGAGCGAGTCCATTCCAAGTGAACAATGTCCCCCTCGTTCCACCTCTGTGCTTGCCGCTGCAGAGATGTTCTGTTCCCAGAAAACCGGGATTTTCTTTAACTGGAGAACTCTCTGAATGACTACCCAGGTAGGTCATTAATTAGACATGCCCGCAATAAACGGAGTATTCACTGGTGGAGAGAGGTAGATTTAGTTATAGCTGTCATTGGAAGGAAGCGGAGCGACTTGATCATTTGCTCACCCGTTATACTGTAGCCGTTTCCTGGACTATGCATTAACATTTAGAACCATACGACCTTTTTTTACCAGGAATACATACACAAAATGTCCGCTGTTATGTGATTACAAGTTCACATGTGAGCTGGTTTTCGTTGGGTTGCTCAGATATCTGGGCTGGAGCTCCAACCCACTATCCTCGTGGCTGTTACTTGGGCGTGGTTGCCACTGCGCTGGATTTCAAACTTTTCATGCATTGTATGCTGATCGACGTGAAGTGAAGAAACGCCTAACCGCGTGTCAATCAAGCATGGAATTAGAAATAGCTATTGAAGTTTCTTATTTGTTTTAGGGTAGTAAACCAGCAGGTAAGCCACACTGTGAAATGGCGAATGCTCATACATTTCAACGAGTACTTCTGCCTGTTCCTTGTTCACCACTGTCCATTCCTTCCAGCGTTGGTTTGGTTCTAAGTCGATCCGTGCATTTGATGACTCGTCCAGCCCTTCGGAGGCATTATAAGTAGAGCAGTATGTGACAGCGTTGCTATTTAATTGCCTGTACCTAGATACGTCAACACGTTTTTGTACAAGTACAACGTCTCAATATTTACAGAAGTGAGAGTAGTTTGAAGGACCGTCTTATGAGCACTTTTCGAACTTAAACAGAAGCAAGTAATCTGCGTGATGGAGGTTGTCATTACTTATACTGAATCCTGTTTTGCTCACACAAAAGCTGTTAGTGACTGGTATTCTTCTATTTGGTAGGGATTTCACTTTCTTTTCTGAAAGAGGTTTTCGGGGTATATACTGTACGTTTAACTGAACAAATATTTACTCTCTCTCCATATATATATATATATATATATATATATATATATATA
>LOND01000540.1:38748-51789 GCA_014220965.1 Paragonimus kellicotti | reverse complement strand
TTTTTTTAAAAAAATATAAAAATTAAAAACCACACCAAAAATTTTTTTTTTTTTCTTTTTTCTACTACCTATTCACGCCTTATAGAACGTTTACCGTGCAAGAAAGCTAATAAATATGACCCCCTAGTCTAGTTACCACGACCGGCCCGCGAGAATACCCGAGTGATCCCTGAGTGTCCCCGGTGGGCATACTATGGTCACACGGCACTGTATCTCATTCCACCGCTACAACGAAATGATCATATGAAAAGGAATGTCGTATTCAATTAAATGTAATAGAATATAGGAAAGATTTACAGTGTAACATCAGAAATCATCATTTTCAGGGTTAATGGCATTTGAAACAGTGGTCTTTCTGTGTTGTCTCCCGTGTCATTTGCATCCATTGCCGTACTTTCTCCTTGAACCGTCACGTTCGAACGCTTGGCTTGACCATTGATTACGTAACCTATAAATGAGATACAACATAGGTTGCAAGGATGAGTTTGAAATGATATACGAGTCATAATAATACAAGTTTTATGGGTGTGTTTGAAATTCCATATCTTCGTAAATAATCGAGATAGAGCAAAAGTGAAACATAACAATCATACAGTATTCTTTCTAAGCATTTCAATAATGCTACAGTCATTTGCTAATTCTTATCCAGTAACCCACATATGCCCTGCTGAACTTATACAAAATTCAAACGAGCCATAATAATACGTTTTATAAGTGTGCATACATGTATGAAGTTAATTAGTTAACATACGTGAATCGTTGATATCTCTGGAAAAGCTACGGGCAACCTTATTGCCGTACTTAAAGCATGTTAGAGAGATGAACTTTGGAACGCCAACATCCCCGATGCTGACATGAGAAATATTCAAATTGGCGCGTAACAATTATTAAAGTCGACATAAACAACAACGAGGTATATCACCATTAGTCGAACGTATGCGAATGCTGCGGTTCATAAAAACACTTTTATCAAGTTATTCTTGGAATAGCTACATTGTTTGCCGCGTGTGAGACGTTTCAGTTGAGTGTCCCAAATGGGACGGTCATAGGACACTCAGGGGACGGTCGACCGTCCTATGAGCGTCCCATGTGTTGGCTGGGCTTCCACTTCCGCTGCGACATCAAAGAGAAGTGACTGCACTACATATGGAAATCTTAATTAGTGTCGTATGGCCATAGTATGCCCACCGGGGACACTCAGGGGTCACTCGGGTACTCTCATGGGACGGTCGTGGTAACTAGGCTAGGGGGTCATATTTATTAGTTTTCATGCGTGGTAAACGTTCGATAAAGCGTGAATAGGTAGTAGAAAAAATATTTGCAATATTATATGGAAGCCCTGGCTGGGTTTTCCGCTGAGTGTCCCATGAGTGACCCGAAAGTGCACAGTTAGGACGCTCATAGGACACTCAGGGGACGCTCATGGGACACTCAGGGGACACTCATGGGACGCTCAGGGGACGGTCGTGTTGGCTGGGAGACATGCCAGAACCAGTCCCATCCGATCTACCTCATACCCCGTCGTAAGGTGTCATCATAAAGCGGACTGAAAAGTCAGAGGCCAAACTATTACAGGAATTGTTTAATTCAGTCGAGCTAGGCGATCGGTCTCCATCCCAACTGTTACGTTATATGAGAGGCCTTTTGGGCTCGCGGAAGCTTGACGATGCAATCTTGAGACAGTTATGGGCGGAAAACTGCCATCTGCAGTACAGCACATTTTGGCCGCCATGGATGAAGACAGCACAGTTGACAAATTGGCAGCCCTTGCGGACAAGGTGTCGGAAACTTTCCCTTCACAACCGGTGTGCGCCGCAACCAAAGCTGTTCCCACGTCGTCCCCTTCAGTCTCAACTACTGATGATAGCCTGAAACTTTTGATTGAGATGTGCCATCGTATGGATAATATGGCTATGCAAATCAACGAGCTGAAGAGGCATCCACCCAAAAGCCGTGCACGATCTAACTCCCGCAGTCCATCAAGGTGGTGTTGGTACCACCAAAACTTTCGGCACAAAGCGAAGAAGTGCACCCAGCCGTGCACATTTCGAACAAGAATGCCCTCCGGGCTCCGCAGTGCTGCTCAACTATTCCAGCGATTGATGGACGAAGTTGACTCTCTTCGCATACGTTTACATCGATGATGTTTTGATCGTTAGCCGCTCAAACGAAGAACACTTTTCCCATCTTCGTGCTGTTTTCGACCGCTTCGCGCAATATGATATCAAAATCAACATCGACAAGTGTGCCTTTGGAGTTAGTTCATTGGATTTCTTGGGACATCGCATCGACCAAACCGGCATCACCCCTCTGCCAGATAAAGTCGAGTCTATCTCGAATTTTCCGATCCCGACTACGATGACCCAACTTCGACGATTCCTTGGCATACTTAACTATTATCGGCGTTTCATTCCCCATTGCGCGGACATTTTAAAACCATTGACAGACCTGGTTGACTCCAAAAGTAAGTCAATTGAACTCCCACAGGAAGCCAAAGCAGCATTCTCTGCGGCAAAGGAAGCCCTATGCCACGCCACTAAACTGTGCTTCATCAGTTGCCGCCGAAATTGTGTTAGCACGTTATGGCGCATAAAGATAAAATTTCAGAATCCAAAAGTTAGACTTTCAAGATACTTCAAAAAAAAACATTTTTAGGGGATGTAGGCCCTCCTCAACATTTACCATCTGATTGCGACGTGCTGTCTACAACAAAGTTTTGCGAAGTTTTTCTTCATGGTCAGCTGTCACACGACAATAAGTAAAAAGCAAATCCTGGCCATGAAGAAAGGGAGAAAGTGACACGAAGGGACCTAACCACCGAAAATAGCTGCGTCTATTTTTACACACTCAACGTCAAGGCGGATACAACTTGCAAATAAACATACGAGCTATGAGTGAAAGTACGGCTTCATCAAGTTAGCTTTCCCGCAGCTCTCATTGTTCTCTGGCATTAATCGCACTCAGTCAACAGACAATTCGACCAAACAACGTCACTCATGCCATCTCACCTGAAATCTCCGGCCACCAACCCTGTGGGTCAGAATGTCCTCAGTCTTGAAGACGAACCCGACCTACATTAACCAATCCTTTAGTCAATAACTTCATTTGTCTACGCCAGGTCATCATCTGTCCACCTCGCACCTTGCGCCAGTCGGCCGCAGCGTCGGCAAACAGTGCTCGGTGTGGCAAACGACTAGCTGGCATCCTTAGTACATGACCTAACCATCTAAGTCTGTGCAAATGTAAGGACCGAACGAGAGGGCTCTTACAGCAATCATCACCAAACACCCGCTTTCGAACCTCATTTTTGCCTGCTCATTCATCGTAATCGTCACAGATAGCAAGTCACCAGTGGTTCACAATGATACTTTACTGCCACATATTTACCCATTGGTGCTACCAGATGTCAGCGGTAGACGGCAGATGTCGGCGTCCATATATTTGGAGACTGTTCACGTCTTCTATCTTGAGCGATCACTTCTGTCAACCAAAAGTAGTACAACCCTAAATATCATCTTATATACAGGAACTTAAGCTTCAGAGAGATGTCTCTCCGCCGCCAGATATTTTCTAACTCAACTGTTAACGGTTAAGCTCGACAGCTAGTTACCTACCGCACCGAACACTGTCTGTTGTTGCTGCGGCCGACTTATGTAAGGTACTAGGTGGATATGCGATGACCTGGCGTAGAGAAGTGAAGCCGTTCACCGAGAGGGTTTACCACTGTAGGTGGCGTTCGTCTCCCGCAGTGAACCTTCGTGACTCACAGTCAGTAGTTGGGGAAGCCAAGAGAAGTGCTGGCTCGTATAGTGTCCACAATTCACAGTTATATTTCATAATTCATTTTTGTACATTTCTGTATATACCGTTTTGTTAACCTCATCTGTACACTTGTTTGAAACCATCAACTCACTTTTGAATTTAATCGTCAACACGAATAAACGGGAGTTACCGCGCACCGTCTCTGCCTTCTCCATTTGTGCGGATTTTGAGCTGGTAAAGCAGTTGCACGTTGAAATATTTTAGCTCCGCGTATTGGCTAATCCGTCGACGCTCAACGTTCGTCATCTCACGCCGCGTGTGGAATTATCCGTCGGTCGTTTTCCGAACTTCACCCCTGGCGCTGTCTTTCCCTCTTGTGGTGGTCTATTCAACTCAGCGGACCTCGACTTATCAGTGAGTCGTTCCTTTTTACCGATACGTCTTCTGTTTTGTTTGTACGCTTACCTTTGGAGCCTATCCATTACCGTTACAACCCTTCTTGGTGTTATCATATCTTTAGTCATTTTTATCATTTGATTGATTAGGCCACTACAAAATTGGTGAGCCCGTTATATTTTTTTCAAACTGTGCTCTATCCATTCTTTGAACTTATTAGAAATGTTTGATGATAATATGGACATTGACATTAAAGCCGAGCACAGTGTTGCTTTAAAACTGCCCGAATACAGCGCCCGAAACCCTCGACTGTGGTTCCACCAGATTGAGGCCGTCTTTACCACCAGACGGATAACGTCAGAGAAAATAAATTTTCATACGTGGTGCAGTCACTTCTTTTGATGTCGCAGCGGAAGTGGAAGCCCAGCCAACACATGGGACGCTCATAGGACGGTCGACCGTCCCCTGAGTGTCCTATGACCGTCCCATTTGGGACACTCAACTGAAACGTCTCACACGCGGCAAACAATGTAGCTATTCCAAGAATAACTTGATAAAAGTGTTTTTATGAACCGCAGCATTCGCATACGTTCGACTAATGGTGATATACCTCGTTGTTGTTTATGTCGACTTTAATAATTGTTACGCGCCAATTTGAATATTTCTCATGTCAGCATCGGGGATTTTCCAAAGTTCATCTCTCTAACATGCTGAAGTACGGCAATAAGGTTGCCCGTAGCTTTTCCAGAGATATCAACGATTCACGTATGTTAACTAATTAACTTCATACATGTATGCACACTTATAAAACGTATTATTATGGCTCGTTTGAATTTTGTATAAGTTCAGCAGGGCATATGTGGGTTACTGGATAAGAATTAGCAAATGACTGTAGCATTATTGAAATGCTTAGAAAGAATACTGTATGATTGTTATGTTTCACTTTTGCTCTATCTCGATTATTTACGAAGATATGGAATTTCAAACACACCCATAAAACTTGTATTATTATGACTCGTATATCATTTCAAACTCATCCTTGCAACCTATGTTGTATCTCATTTATAGGTTACGTAATCAATGGTCAAGCCAAGCGTTCGAACGTGACGGTTCAAGGAGAAAGTACGGCAATGGATGCAAATGACACGGGAGACAACACAGAAAGACCACTGTTTCAAATGCCATTAACCCTGAAAATGATGATTTCTGATGTTACACTGTAAATCTTTCCTATATTCTATTACATTTAATTGAATACGACATTCCTTTTCATATGATCATTTCGTTGTAGCGGTGGAATGAGATACAGTGTCGTATGGCCATAGTATGCCCACCGGGGACACTCAGGGGTCACTCGGGTACTCTCATGGGACGGTCGTGGTAACTAGGCTAGGGGGTCATATTTATTAGTTTTCATGCGTGGTAAACGTTCGATAAAGCGTGAATAGGTAGTAGAAAAAAAAATTTGCAATATTATATGGAAGCCCTGGCTGGGTTTTCCGCTGAGTGTCCCATGAGTGACCCGAAAGTGCACAGTTAGGACGCTCATAGGACACTCAGGGGACGCTCATGGGACACTCAGGGGACACTCATGGGACGCTCAGGGGACGGTCGTGTTGGCTGGGAGACATGCCAGAACCAGTCCCATCCGATCTACCTCATACCCTGTTGAAAGACGCCATCATAAAGCGGACTGGAAAGTCAGAGGCTAAACTCTTGCATGACTTGTTTAATTCAGTCGAGCTAGGCGATCGGTCTCCATCCCAACTGTTACGTTATATGAGAGGCCTTTTGGGCTCGCGGAAGCTTGGTGATGCAATCTTGAGACAGTTATGGGCGGAAAACTGCCATCTGCAGTACAGCACATTTTGGCCGCCATGGATGAAGACAGCACAGTTGACAAATTGGCAGCCCTTGCGGACAAGGTGTCGGAAACTTTCCCTTCACAACCGGTGTGCGCCGCAACCAAGGCTGTTCCCACGTCGTCCCCTTCAGTCTCAACTACTGATGATAGCCTGAAACTTTTGATTGAGATGTGCCATCGTATGGATAATATGGCTATGCAAATCAACGAGCTGAAGAGGCATCCACCCAAAAGCCGTGCACGATCTAACTCCCGCAGTCCATCAAGGTGGTGTTGGTACCACCAAAACTTTCGGCGCAAAACGAAGAAGTGCACCCAGTCGCGCACATTTCGAACAAGAATGCCCTCCGGGCTCCGCAGTGCTGCTCAACTATTCCAGCGATTGATGGACGAAGTTGACTCTCTTCGCATACGTTTACATCGATGATGTTTTGATCGTTAGCCGCTCAAACGAAGAACACTTTTCCCATCTTCGTGCTGTTTTCGACCGCTTCGCGCAATATGATATCAAAATCAACATCGACAAGTGTGCCTTTGGAGTCAGTTCATTGGATTTTTGGGACATCGCATCGACCAAACCGGCATCACCCCTCTGCCAGATAAAGTCGAGTCTATCTCGAGTTTATCGATTACGTCTACGATGGCCCAACTTCGACGATTCCTTGGCATACTTAACTATTATCGGCGTTTCATTCCCCATTGCGCGGACATTTTAAAACCATTGACAGACCTGGTTGACTCCAAAAGTAAGTCAATTGAACTCCCACAGGAAGCCAAAGCAGCATTCTCTGCGGCAAAGGAAGCCCTATGCCACGCCACTAAACTGTGCTTCATCAGTTGCGATCCAAACGCCCGTCTCATTCTCACCACGGATGCATCAAACGCTGCGTCGGCGCAGTCTTAGAACAATCCGTAAATGGTGAACAGCAACCTTTGGCCCTTTTCCCCAAAAGCTTCAACCAGCACAGATTAAGTACACACCTTTGGACGTGAACTGCTGGCTATTTATTTGGCGATCCGTTACTTTCGACACCTTCTGGAAGGTCGACACTTTGTTGTTCAAACCGATCACAAGCCCTTGACATTTGCTTTCCACGCCAAACCTGATCGGTACTCCCCACGTGAAATCAGACATTTGGACTACATCTCACAATTCACCACGGACATCCGACACCTACGTGGTGACGCCAATATCGTTGCTGATGCATTATCACGTCCTGATATCAACTCAGTCCATTCGTCACCCTCCTTTGATTTGTCTAAAATGGCCACTGCCCAGCAGCACAGTGAGGACATGAAGGACCTTTCCATCAGTAAGTCCTTGAAATTATCTACCATCCCTCTGCCGACGCAAGCTGGTGACATTCTATGCGATACTTCAACGGGTACACCTAGACCTTTTCCCACCTTTTCCTTCCTTCTCACTCTTTCTTACCGACGTACTGTTTTTAATCATTTCCACCGTTTATCTCACCCCGGAAAACGCGGCACATTGAAGTTGATCGCACAACGCTTTGTTTGGCCCTCTATGAACAAAGATGTTCGCCTCTGGTCACAACAATGCATGGAGTGCCAAAGGAGTAAAGTGCACAAGCATACGGTTACTACACCTGGCACATTCTCCCAGCCAGACGCCCGTTTTTCACATGTACACCTTGACATCGTTGGCCCACTACCACCCTCCAACGATTGTACGTATATATTGACCGCAATTGACCGTTTTACCCGTTGGCCATTAGCTGGGCCTATCAGAGATGTTTCAGAGCAGACGGGCGCTAAAACCTTCTTGAATAGCCAACTTTGGTGGGCCATCTGCAGTCACTACGGATCAAGGCAATCAGATCCAGTCTTCCCTTTTTCGCAAATACGCAGAGGTTCTGAAGCGTTCGCACATTGAAACGATGGCGTTCTATTCTTGTGTTAGTGGTTAAGTTGAGCGTTAATACCGACAACTGAAAGTTTCCATAAACGCGCAGTTCGACGCATACGAATGGAGCGAGCGTCCAACAAGCATTCTCCTAGAAATCTGGCCAACCGTCGAAGACGACATTTACTGTACTACTTCTCATTAAGACACCGGTACCAACTAGCGCCATACAGTTGAATTGATTCGGCAGTCATCCGTTTCGAGGGATTCAGCTTGAAGGTCGTTCAAAAGGAAAACGGTCATTTTGGCGCGAATCCTCGTTTTTCAAATATTTTTGGAAATTTTAAAATCGGAATTTCAGGCAAAGTACTTACAGTACATCAATTATAAATAAACAGCGTTACTGGAAAATGTGGAATACATGGAATAAGTACCAAAAGTACTCATTCGGTGATGCAAACTCTTTCCGCCATTCTGACGAAAATAATCCGCTATTGGCGTCAGCTCATAGTTCAAGTCTTATAAATACGCTCATTGCAATTTTCGAGATGGAATACGTCATTCTATAGCCTGAGAGTGCTTCATTTTGCGGCGTTTTGAAGATATGGTCGAAATGGAAATATACGACCATACAATGTTGGCATTGCATTTCAACAAGAACACTAACACATTTGATGATGAAACATGTATGACAACGTTTCCAGCTTCCTTGTCTATACGATATTTGTACTATTTCTCCTTGTTTGCAAGATTTCAGGTAGATACTGGTCGACGAAACGTTGCTCTTAGAAATGGTTGGAAATGACGCTATCATATGGTTGTTTCATCTTCGGTGTATATGGAGCGGCGTAAGAAAAGGGTATCATGTCCCACTCTATCACTGGGAATCTTCAGAAGTAAATTCTATTCACTCTACTGCATTGTTTCCAACTAGATTGAGGTCGCGTGTCGTTCATACGAAACAGTATACGGAAACAGATGAACTCAAGCTGCCTGCCGATCATTGGGAGGTATACCTCTCAGCCAGTCACAACTTGATGGTTAGAACGCCAAGTATCTATCGCGGTGCAGAAAAATACTCCGATCAATATGACAATCAACGGACTCAAAAATGATGATTACCATGTACCACAGACGCTTCAAATACAAGTTTCTCATCACTTCCCGCATGTGTTCGTTCTCCATGTTGTTCATGGCAAACGTCATTCGGAAGGAGCAGCTACTAGTGTGAATGCATACTGCATTCTCAGACGTTGTTCATGGGCTAGGTCAGCGAGACTGTGCTAGCGATTTCCATTTTCTGGATGGATCATATCAGCAGTGTTTGGTAATGAATCCGAGCATATTTTACTATGTAAAATTCCACTTTTTGATGTATGATAGGGAACAATTTCATTATTAGTTCTGTGGGCTTTCGCTTTCCGTGCATGACTTCAAAGCGACATTGGCGAACAGCCAGGTTCTTATATTGGCGATAGGCTGAAACTGTATATATATATATGTATACTGCAACCGGCTTACTCGGACATGTCTGCGATATTTTCTGTTTATACAAGCCATCAAACTTGGGAAAATTTGAGGTGGGGATCTAAAAGGTGAAAATGGGCAGGCGAAAAATTGAAAAACCTGCGGATCGTTTTCTCAGTGAACTTTCCTTCCTATAAGCGAGACACTTCCAGTGGTAACATTCCATCACCGTCTTATCTGTTCCCAACAACATAGTGCAACCGCAATCGCAGCGCGAACGTTTTTCAGTACACCATGTCGTGCAAGGAGGACCAGTAAGATTTCTGAATTGATGCACATCGGCTCCTGAGTGTATGGTGTTCCAGGATTTTTCTCTCTAAAACATCCACGCGGTGAGGCTTGCTACGCCGTTTTTTGGAGAACGGCGCCGATGACGACTTGCGGTGCTACTCGCAAGCAAGTCTGCCAGTGTCCACTGTGTGCTGCGTGTGCATGATTTGTATGTTGTCTGTGTAGCCATGCGTCTTGTGGGCATCTTCGTCTGCACGCCACGCGAACGAAAATGTGTTCTAAACGATAGATAAGAAATAACGTAAAATAGTTATACCTTTTGGTGAGTCCGCAGTCCTCATGAGCCGAGATGACTTGCATACCAAGACACGATGACGATGCGTGTTCAGACAATCCTGGAACATCTGCAGTGAAACTTGGTTGTCTAGAAGTTAAACAGGCACAAGATGACAAATAAGAAAACGTACAGACAAGTCTCGCTGAAGTCTGACGTTGGTGAAAATATTGACCAACTGTTGTTAGTAACACGGGTCTCAGTGACACGTTCTTTTGGAAAGTCTTGGCTGCAATGGTACAAAGGAGTGATGTTAACAGTCATCGCAAGACACGAGGTGCGATGAAGAACAAGATGATTGGCAACAACACAATGAAGAGGTCTGTGACAAAGTTGGGAAAACGAAGATAAACGTAAACCGTATACTTCGGGGTGATGTCGCCCATATCCTGAGCCCAGATAGTACTCAAATCAAACCACATTGGAGACCCGTGGTCAGACAATCGTGGAGCACCAGGAGTGATAATGGTGGTCTAACAGTTGAATATTAACATGGTGGAACATCGCAGAACATACAGATATGCTTCTGAAGTTGGTGACAATATCGACCAACAGTCGTGAGAAACAGAGTTCTGTATGAGTTGTGGCTGCGATAGTAGGGACAGTCAAAACAATGATCAACAGATCACTTACCCTTCACCTGTGTTGCAGTTATATTCACTTTCAGAGACATTGCTGACTGGCCACACGGGGTTGATAATGGATGTTCTAAACATTTAGTGTCGACGAGGTTAAAAATCAGCAGTCATACTGGCAGCTGTCATTGAGGTCTGCAGTCATTGTGAACATTGACCTGCAGTCGTCAGATTCGTTCATATCCATTATAAGCTTAAAGGTGTGACTGCTCAAATTACAAAGAAGGGTGCCAATAAAGTTGCCGTTGGATTGCTTATACAGTTTTCAGTTATTCATACAATTTCATGTGAGACGGAAGTCGGCGAAACACCGAAAAATTGTTCACAATAGCAGCTGCTTCAACCTGACTCACTGCGGCGATGAACAACATCTGTGAATACGGCATGCATTCACACCAGTAGCTGCTTCAACCTGACTCACTACAGCTATGAACAACGTCTGAGAATGCAGTATGCATTCACACTAGTAGCTGCTCCTTCCGAATGACGTTTGCCATGAACAACATGGAGAACGAACACATGCGGGAAGTGATGAGAAACTTGTATTTGAAGCGTCTGTGGTACATGGTAATCATCATTTTTGATTCCGTTGATTGTCATATTGATCGGAGTATTTTTCTGCACCGCGATAGATACTTGGCGTTCTAACCATCAAGTTGTGACTGGCTGAGAGGTATACCTCCCAAGTGATCGGCAGGCAGCTTGAGTTCATCTGTTTCCGTATACTGTTTCGTATGAACGACACGCGACCTCAATCTAGTTGGAAACAATGCAGTAGAGTGAATAGAATTTACTTCTGAAGATTCCAAGTGATAGAGTGGGACATGATACCCTTTTCTTACGCCGCTCCATATACACCGAAGATGAAAACAGCCATATGATAGCGTCATTTCCAACCATTTCTAAGAGCAACGTTTCGTCGACCAGTATCTACCTGAAATCTTGCAAACAAGGAGAAATAGTACAAATATCGTATAGACAAGGAAGCTGGAAACGTTGTCATACATGTTTCACTATCAAATGTGTTAGTGTTCTTGTTGAAATGCAATGCCAACATTGTATGGTCGTATATTTCCATTTCGACCATATCTTCAAAACGCCGCAAAATGAAGCACTCTCAGGCTATAGAATGACGTATTCCATCTCGAAAATTGCAATGAGCGTATTTATAAGACTTGAAAACTATGAGCTGACGCCAATAAGCGGATTATTTTCGTCAGAATGGCGGAAAGAGTTTCATCACCAAACCAGTACTTTTGGCACTTATTCGATGTATTCCAATTTTTCCATTAACGCTGTTTATTTATAATTGATGTACTGTAAGTACTTTGCCTGAAATTCCGATTTTAAAATTTCCAAAAATATTTAAAAACGAGGATTCGCGCCAAAATGACCGTTTTCCCTTTTGAACGACCTTCAAGCCGAATCCCTCGAAACGGATTATTGTTAATGACTCCATCGTCGATTCATTTGTACCCAGTTACGGATCACATCTCACGTCTCGATAACATATTGTCTGCCTTCTTCCACGACGACTTTTCAACATTGGCACAGACGACAATAATCTCCGGATTTTTCACGGATAATTCTGCGCTCGTGCGCCCAGACCTCGCTGGGAAAACATTACAACCATGATACCTCGGTCCCTTGAAGCTGGTCATCTGCGACGAGAAGCATTTCATTATGAACAGGACCGGATGAAGCGAATCCGTTTTCACTGATTGACTGAAAATAGCCTACACAGAGCGGAATGCTGGTCCACCTGACCGGATGTTAACTGATAACAACTCCTCCTCACTCCCTACAGTGTCGCATCCACTTGCAGCCCAGCCAACCGGTTATCCTGAATGACGCGCTTACACGTGAAGGGCGTTCTTCACACTGCCGAAACATCTGACAGATTACCAAACATCACGTGTCTATCGAGCGTTTGTTTTGATTAACTCTTTATTGCCGTCTTTGTTCGTGCTTTTAGCCTACAAACACTTTGGTGGGAAAGTATTGTGCTGTCCACAATTCACAGTTATATTTCATAATTCATTTTTGTACGTTTCTGTATATACCGTTTGTTAACCTCATCTGTACACTTGTTTGAAATCATCAACTCACTTTTGAATTTAATCGTCAACATGATCTCGAAACTCTGGTCATAATCCAACAGAAGTTTCTGTTGCAACTCGATTCACTTCACAGGACAAATGACGGCCAGGGGATGGTTTCAAACAAGTGTACAGATGAGGTTAACAAAACGGTATATACAGAAATGTACAAAAATGAATTATGAAATATAACTGTGAATTGTGGACACTATACTAAGTGATCCATTGATTGCTGGCAATAACTTGACGCAACTGAAATCAGCAAACTTGAAGTGGACGCGTTGAGGGCCACGGGCTTTTTGACGCAAGAATCTGGACATTCTGGA
>LOND01000540.1:25947-38362 GCA_014220965.1 Paragonimus kellicotti | reverse complement strand
TATTTTTCATTGCATAGTTCCCGTGACACATGCTGCCAATCACGCTTCAACGTCGTTAGGAGAAAAACCATGTTGGTTGTTAGCTCTTTTATATTGGAGCACAACCACGACCTAACTGCTTTCCTGTACGATGCGCACCCAACAAATCGTCGGCTAGCTGCGAGTGAAGTGAGCGATTCCGGGCATTTATTCCAGTACAATACTCCAACTGCTGAGTTGAAGCAGTATGCTGCGGATGTCTACGGCAAGCATATAACGACCGTGGATATCTGCAACATCCGTCATAGGTTGAAGCCTCCGGCAATAAGTGAGTGTGTGTTGTTCACATTGATTTCGTAGAAAATCTGCCTCAAATTCTTGATCATACAGAGAAAAGCGGCGTACTGCCTGTCACTAATGAATACACGCACATATGCCGCGCACGGAAGCAGCAAGTGCAGATATTCAGACGTCTTCCTGGAGTGGTCAATGTTGGTGAAACACATGAAGCCAGTCGCTACAAGAAGGTTCCATGTCAGTTCGCGTAGTCGGTTGTAGCCTGGAGCTATATCAGTTTCTGATCACAGACGGGATGGGTCATGGGCGACCCGTGATGTATGCTTATGTTCGGAGTGAAAAATACGCTTCCCTGCGTCATTTGTTTGAAACATTCCGTGAGTTGATAAAGAACCACATACCTACCAGAACGTTCGCGATGGACTATAGGATGCACGTAGGCTGACTGTCGAGCATAGACGTCAGTGCGTCCAACCATAGGTCGTGGCGTTGTGACTATAGGGTTCTCTCTGGAAAGCATACGAGGTTCCGCGTACTAGGGAGTTCATCCAACTCCGTCAGTTTACCAAATTAATTGATACCATATCTTCAAATCTGCTCATGCTCGATTACACAGACTAAGGCTCACTTCATATCTGGAAATCGCCCCTTGCAGTTGTATCTACTGGCCCACGATGTTGTTAGATATCTGTTGTTCCCATTTTCCAAGTGGTGATGATTATACAACCTCACATTTAAGTCAGCTGTCAGCAACTATTTCATGGATTATTGAATGCACAAGTTGAAGAAAAATGATTCACAACTCATACTACGCACGTTCATCATTTAATCGTTGCTAAAAATCCTTTTATCAACCAAATCATATGTCAGCTATCTCGTCAACATATTTCGTTATCAAAATATCGCGATTCCCTAACGTCCTTAAAAAACATTTTTAACACATTAAAACAAAATCACTTCCTACAGCAAAATTGGCATATTTTATGCCTTCTAAAATATACCGTCCATTACCATTCAGAATATATTACAACCTCACATATTAACGGTCTACCTACGTGAGCATTTGCTCCCTGCGGATAGTTTTCAGCTTATTGCGTCCTGGTGAGTTCATTCCCTTGAATATTTGTGTATTTATTATTCGCGAAGAATCGATTTTCTCTGTTCGTGTGTACGCTCGAGATATAATCACTTACATATTTTTTCAATTCTGGTTAGTTAGTTCTTGATAGCATATAAATGTACCCAGCCAGCACAAATTACCCTATGGTACGGTAATTTGTGGGGAAATTACCCTAAAAATTACCCATTTTCCCGGCGTGGTGTATTAAGACTATTAGAATAAGCCCAATCGGCAAATCTGGGTTGTAAACAGAATCCTCAAAAGAGTTGTCACATTTTCTTCCATCATTACAATGTGCTTCTTGATGCGTGATTAGTTTAAATGGTGGTCTGAATTTGTAATGGCCTACTGGCGCCACTTCAAAAGTTGTTCAATTGGTTGGTGGTAAGCGGGTTGTTGTTCATCCGTTTTCGCTGCCGCCACCTCTCCCGTGTATTAACGACTGTGTTGTTAGGTGTTTGTTTGGAGATAATTTAAATTATAACGGCAAATTGTTTTATCGCTGCGTATTCCAGTTAATTTCCGTACGTTTCGTATATCATTCGGACAGTACACATTCATACAAAAATACGTCCTCTAAGGTTGCAGTGTTTCACTGTTGCTGCATCATGTCATACACCCATAAAAACCGCATTTTTGTGTCGTACGTTATACGCATACATGCACTGAATGATTTTCGTTGCTTCCAATCAAAATAGATCATTTATTTCTGTCAGACGTTCCGAGCAGTACCCATGAAACGCTTTTACTGCATTCCCGGGTTGTCGAAGTCCAGTTTGAACCGGCGCTTGCGTCGAATTGCTGCAGAGCAGGATGATCCAGTCGCCCCGTTGGGCATCGCCACTGACATCTATGTTGCCGCAAGTACTGACCATGATATAATTGTGGTGGACGCTTCAGGTAACGTAAATTGTTGTACATTATTCATCAGTCGTGGATTGTGATTCACACCTGAGAAGTGAGGACGCTGGCAATGGTGGGAGCATACCGGCAGTGGCAATTCAAGGTATCTTTTTGGTTCTGGGTCAATTTATTTTTCAATCTCATAGGTTCCCCCTCAACATCGGCAAGCCAGCCAGCTGATCCAATGACAGGTACGATGCCAGGGTTGCGTGTCAGATGTTCTTCTGGTGATAACTTCACCGGGAGTATTTCTGATGACGTACTCGCTACCTATATGCATTGTAACATGTCGCTGACGGATCTGGGTAAATGGCTACGGATGCTGAACTGCTATTTTCCACATTTGCCCGTTGATCCGCGAACAATACTGAGAACACCACGGTCGAACGAAATGCGCTCTATTGGTGGTGGCGAGTACGTGCATTTAGGCCTGACAGCTTCACTGCTGCGTGCTTGCTGTCAAGCACCCACGCTACCGCACAGTATACACATCCAACTGCACATTGATGGGATGACTGTCTTCAGAGATTCTTTGAAACAATGTTGGCCAATACAAGGTCGGGTAATCCGTCCGTGGCTTGGAGAAGCTTTCGTTATTGGCTTATTCTATGGAGACAGCAAACCAACTTCCGTCAGTGAGTATCTGGAAGATTTAATTGCAGAACTGAGTTCGTTGCTGCGCAGTGGACTTCCTATTCCTGGAAGTGATGTTACCGTGTGTGATTTTGCAAGCGGTTATCTGTGGTTCTGCCGCGCGTGCTTACATCAAGGTGGATAAGTGTCGTGCGTGTATGAATGGTAATTCGCGGACTTGATTCTTTTCAGATGTTTGTTGTGGTTAAGTTTCGAAAGGAGAACGCCAGTGGGAATCGTCCCTGCTAAATGGTTGATAGGTGGTACTCACACCTATTGGCCGAAGGACTGTGTCGTGAACGTGCTCAATTGATCCGTGAATGCAGGCATCATGGTGATCGGTGCGAAATTCACGAAGTCAGCATAATAGGTTTTCGCGGTAAGTTGTGCACCATTTTGTTGACTGATTCAGAGACTTATGCCGAGGCGGAAAGTGTGCAAGGAATTGCTTCTGCTGGGTGTGACTCGAACTCCACAGAATCCACCGTGTTAATGTGCAACCGTCCTCGCAGAAACATGTAGGTGCTATTGCTTTCTATTGCCCATTACTTTGTAGCAAGAAACCTCGGAGGTTTCTGTCCACCGATGTTGACAGTGAAACTTCGGAGTCGGATGAAATGCCTCAATTGGAGTGTTCTATTGCTGACTCCAGCGTTTCACAGTGCGTGCCTCAGGCATTCTTGCCAAGCACACCGCCTCCTCGTATTCCGCCAAGAAGGAGCGCTGAAAAACGCCCTTCGGTTTCCGAAAACACGCCTCCTGGGGCTACTATCGCGGGCAGGTAACATCTGGTTGTCTTATGACATCAATTAATTCATAGTACAATTCTACACAGCCCCCTGTCTAGCAGCCCATACAACCGAGACCTCCCACCAATCCGCTTCGGAGAGTTGGAGGATAATTCCAGAATCCGTCCCTTAACATCACCTACATCCACAGGTACAGACGAACGTCTGGATTATCTTGTCCAAACGGTGCGCCAGCTTGGCATTGGCTTGAAGCGTGTCCAATGCCAATTGGACTTCTTGACTGCACAGAGTCGGAAGCGGCACGCGGAAGGTGTGGAGACTGCAGTTTCCTGTACGGATTTCCGGTTGCCACTGACATCAGAGGTCGAACTGATGCAGTTAGAAGAGAAACTGCAGGACAGCGACACACGGGGCAAACTGGTAAATTACCATTATAAATCATTTATTCTCAGGTGCGCTTGCTGTCAATCTTACGGTGGCGATCCTGTGGCGAAGCCGTTCGTCACATACTGACCAGAGTTATCTCGGCGACTTTCGCACCCAAGTGCAACCTACTTGGAATGCACGGAAAAACTGGGATTGCGAGTAAATCAATCTACCTGGTTATGCGTGGTAACCTATTACTCCTGCCTGTTTGTAATATTGCCTTCCAGATGCCGTTCGTGTGGATGCTAGGTTTAGGAAAATGACATACATGAGGTACAACATCGTTGTACGTGAATGGCTGCACAATGCCAGATTGAGAAAATCGCTCCGTGCCAACAGAGGACATGTGCGGACATCCGTAAGTAAATTCAAGACTACAGTGACATTACTACCCTGTTTGTATTATCTCAGCCATCTGAAGCAGGTACTGTACTAACAATAGTCTTCTGTTTTCCAGGTTATCAATCAAGAGTCGCAGCCGGAATTGCCGTCCACCTCCAGAAATGTGTAGTAAACCATAACTTGAAATATAAACTCATGAACCCTCAGCTGTTTTCATTTATAAACATGAATGAACGACCGTGAACACCATAGCATGTTGTAAAAGTTACCTTGGTTGGTTAGTGTTTGACGGATTTGCAGTAGCAATTGACTATGTTGAATTTCGAAGATAACCATAAGACTTTGACGGTTGAATTTTGAATTTCGTACAAGTTAAGGTAGGTGTTTTGAGCCTAGTCGTCTCGAACCGGTGGATGGTTGTAACATTATTGGAGGCTACGTGTGGTTTCCTATCCATTTGCTTTATATAATTTTTGTTGTATCTGGATTATTAAGGGAGTTACCGAATTTCGAAGATAACCATGAAACTTGTTTTTTCAGCGGCGTTTGCGACCGTTTGGCTTATTCTGCAGTATTACTACAAAGGAATATGTACATAAGTCAGTGCGTAAACGGTGAGCAAATAGTTTGTTCGTATTTCCGTGGGAAAAAATGGAAAAAATTGAAGTATAAAAATGGGTAATTTTTGGGGTGAATTACCCATAGGGTAATTTTAGGGTAATTTCGGGTCATTACCCCTAAAATTACCGGGTCAAATTACCGGATAATTTTTAGAAATTACCTAGGTAATTTGAGAGGTTTTGCTGGCTGGGTCATGCTCCACCGGTTGGTCTACTATAACGTCGCGAAGCTGCGTTGCGACTTCACTGGGAAGCTTGGTAAACAACTGACAGCTGTATCGTACTTATAAGTACGATACGTTGGAAAAGGCCGTTGATTCGGATGACATGTCATCCAATCCACGGCCTTTTTCAGAGGATATCCTCTGAAATATCCGAGTGCAACAACTTTTTCACGACCTAAAGCTAGGTGATAATTCGCTTCCGTCCTTCCGGCAGAGATGCGATAACTTATCGGCAACTCACACATGGACGAATCCCTCATCAGGGAACTCTGGCTTAGCAAATTGCCAGAAGCAACGCAAGCAATAGTTTCCGTTGCTCGTTCACAGACTCTCGCCGAGACAGCGAAAATCGCTGACCAAGTAGTGGAGCGTTTTCAACCACTACTGAGTTGCTTGAGTGTACCACACCTTAGTTCACGTCCTACAATATGAAACATGTTTACTGGCGCGCCTGACGTTTGCGGCTTCGTGAATGCCGTAGTCCTCAATGATTCAATAACGGTTCAATCGTCGGAAATATAATCACGTTTTGTTACTTAGTTGCATTCAAATTTCAATAAAATCATGTGTTTTCACTTCTATGACGCCAATTTTTATCTTATTCCACCATTACTTCTCTGAGACAACCTAAAATACAACTTTTTGTTATTTTTCCATTAATTACTATGCCACTGAATTACCGCACGTTTCTTGCTCACGTCTTCGTGGGACTATCACAAAATGATTTTCACGCAACGGAATTGTACGATTTCAGGAACTGAAACACGCCACAAATTATAACAACTTCAGTTACTTGAAAAACCTTTTTACCTCAAAGATTACAGAGTTATTCACGGTCTACCGATTACAGGCAGCCACTACGATACACGCACTGAATTTTCAAACAGCTGAGCAATCGTTTCGCTCAAAATCAAGCCGCAAATTGTGCCACCTAGATTTTTACGGAACCAGTGAAGAGACACTAAGAGATGTAGTGAGGAAAGTAACTTGGTGAGGTGGGATAGACGAGACTCACCTGGCGAAGTTAGAGAAGTTGATGGTTGGACAGGTCAGTGGCTGACTTAGAAATTACAACAGAGAGCGCATCGATTACACTGAGAGACAGCTGGACATGTGACATGGTGAAGAAACAGACAGGCCAAAATGGTGATGGAAACTCACCGATATATATTGGCCTCTTTGCAGGAAATCTCCAAACATATTGGACGGATATCCGAGGAATTTGTAAGGAATTTTAATGAGATATCGTCTCAACCGGCGCACTCGAATAAGTAAGGTCACAATAGGAATTCTGGGCAACTGCCCTTTGTCGGCTGCATTGAGATTAATTTTAGGGAGTTATCCGAATTAATGGTAGATCAACTCAAAAGCTATTCAAAAGAAGAATGGATCTCGCTTCCCGCACGATCAATATTCAGATGACGCTTGTGTGGACACTTGCACTTTGAGTTTAGCGGCTCACAGTGGTTTTTAAAGTAGCTGCCTGTGTTCAGTGTCCGACAACTGTCGTGCGTTTGACAGAGGGTCGGTTAGCGTGCTCTTCGTCTCCATTTATACCCCTATATTCGGTCCTTTTTCTCGTATTCGGAATTTTCCTGGCAGTGATTGCGAATCTTCCATGTAAAACTGGCACGACAGTTCGAATTACGCACGCGATAACTCACTCCTCCCACGAACGTTGATCTTGATATATTACTAAAGCTTGATATCGTTCACTTGTCAAGCTTTTTCTGTACGCAGTTTGTTCGTCCTTTCTTCCCACTGCTGGACTCTTGTTTATATGTACCTCGGTTGCAATAGCGCTCTATCGCTCCGAAATTACGTGACTGTTTCTCTTGGTCGTGTTCACGTGAACTGGTCTCCAACTTGGTCTCGATACTTGCAAACTTGGTGATTCAATAACGAGGCTTGTTGCCATTCTCTTCCATTTAGTTATTGAATAGTTTTTTACCATACATCCTTGGTAATAAGAAAATTGCTTTTAAGTCTGTCTTCCTTCTGGATCCGAATCGGCTGCTTAGCTGGCTCAGAATTTTTAGGCGACCTTTGCATGACAGACGCGACTAATTTAAACCCGGATTATCAACAGACTTTGCGAGTAGACTGATCGTAGCTCGAAGAATTACTAGATGTCCGGGATTAACAATGCTCGGTGAGCCCATTTTCGTGGTAGTTAACTTTATCCGCCGATTGATTGACGGTTGTCGGTTCGTACTTGCAATGGTCGGGCAAATCGACTTTACCACACGTAATGCACGGATGCTGCATCCTGGTCACAAATCACCAACAACTGCCCCGAGGACAACAGTATCGTTGGTCTTCCTTTCTGTCTCTGTCTGCGGAGGATAGTCCCGTTCCCTATCTGCATTAATTGACCGCTGCTCCCCAGGTGACGCACACTGATGCTGATGCATCGAAATGACATGATCGAAATCGCATTAGATGATGATGATGATGCTGATAATGATGATGATAATGATGATGAGTGATGATGATGATGTGAAAACATTGCTAATAAGCAACGCAAATAGACGCGCGCACTCAGCAGTCTGGTATGCCCACAGAGTAGCCACTGAAAGAAAACTGATTGAACCTCACTTGACTGACAGGAAATGAAAAAAGAGCGTAGCTTGCGGAACCATTTTGTGGGTGGCCCTGAATAGGGCCGTAGGTTCTTCCACGTTGCACTGGAAAGTGTCGTTTCTTCCCTTTCCGTTGTGTCGGTTTGTGCCATATTTGCATGACGTCTGCGTCTTAGAGTTCTTATCAGCGTAGCGGTTGGACTCTCTGTAATTGGCACACGAGTGATGGTACTCACCGGAGTGTTGGCTACGTTGTACCCAGTTCGTGTTATCTCCACCCAGATCCATGGGGTCCTCCTTCTGAAAACGTATTTGACAAACGTTGCAGTCTAATGGCTGTCGTTTAAAACGCTTCCAAACTTTCGTTCTGAAGTGCTTAGACGTAACCCTAGTAACTTGCCTAATAGGAGTGGTTTTTGTGGGATATTCGATTATTTCAACCTCCGGCATCTCCTGGTCAATTACGCGACATTCAAGGTTGGACTTCTTATGCTTGTTAGTAAGAACGTTGGAAGCTTCTGTGGAAGTTAAGGGAATTTGGCTTAATTCGTCAGACATACATGCAATCTTGTTTATGAACAGTATTTGGGTGGCGCTTCTTGGCTCATGTGCTGTGGGAAAACGCAGGTTGGGATATTAGATTGCTATAGCTTTTCGATGCGTGATGGGTGATGCGTTTCTGTGTACTTCCGGTTCAGTCAAAAGAGAATGATTCATACCATTTTGCTAATGCTGTTTATTATTTTTTCTGGCCATAAGTTCTCAAAAGATGTTCGGTGGCTTATCTGCACAACCTCCCTATCCGGGATTGAACAGTGCAACAAAAGATCCAGATGACGCGACAGTAAGTCATTTACCCCTCGCAAAGCAGCAACACGTCTACGATTGTTGAATGCATTCATACACCATAAAGTAACCGCAATATCATGGCAGACATCACCAATTCTTACTTCATTCAAACGATAATTAAGAAACGATCACAAGCATACAAACAACGGGTTCATCACACTCAGAAAACGGGATTTCGGCTTCATCAGGGTTGGCAACAAACACTGACTTCTCTCAACGAAACTGGGTAGGGGTCTGTCAATCAAACGAAACACAGCAACAATATGGCAACAGGGGATAATCCATTGGGATGAAAAACACCAGTCACATTTATTACCCCCTACAACGTCGGTGTGGAAGATGCGTTCTTTGTTACAGTGCACTTCCCACGTGCCTTTTGCATAAGCTATATCTACTATTTTTGTTCCATTGTGGTGTTTAAGAAAAACACTCCTGGCATATTGCGGCAGTGGTTTCAAAAACAGTGAAAGATATTCCAAGCCAATCAGCGGTTCAAACAATCTCATGCGGTCCACAGGTAAATACGGTTCTTCTGACAATCCCCTAAGTCTACCAACATGATCAGACGCACGGGAGACTTCGTGTCAGTAAAAGTAAAGCCGTGGTACAGATACGTATGCTGACGCTTGTGAGGAAACTCCAGGCATTGTGCTGCTGAACGATTCAACACTGAAAGTTCGATACGAGCTGAGACCGATGCAAGGCAAACTATTTTTAATGTATAGGCGTTCGAAAACTATATCCGTTCATAACTGGCAATATGTTTAGTGTTTCCGCATATTCTTAGCTACGTGAAGAAACGTGGACGTTGACCCACTCCAGTATAATTATTCAAACTTCGTCATGTCTACGATATTGAATCCTCAGCATAAATTTACTGAATGAACTGCATCCTAGGATATAAGAGCCGATACCATGTCGGGCAGATGTTGCTGGGAAATCTTTCAGTGTACACCAACAACAACATTTGAGCGCCTTTCTGCCGTACTAGAAAACTGTAATTCGCCTACCAATTCACATTAAATGTTCGGCAACTAACTCAAGTCACTGGCTCATCTCATTTGTTAGTGGGACCTAGTGCGATTCCGGACGCATTAAATCATATACTTCACTGTTCCACACACTGTCTCATTACACGAGGACACTTTGGGAATGATGTCATAATTTTCGCAGATATGATAAAATGTGTGATCAAATCACTAGTCTCCAGTAGGATGAAAAGCGGCTGGCTCGAATGGCAGAATTTGGTCGTAGACTCACGGCATGGTCACGTTTAGCGGCAATTTGATGTGAGCGGAAGAAGAGCCCTACCTGGCAGTGATACCCACACACTTAACAGATACGAGATAGATAAAGGTAGTTTTGATGACGTTAACGTGATGATGATCAACAACAGCTAAACGTCTATTCCTAAGATATTTCGCGATGCTACTTCCTTGGTTCGTAGACCCAGTTTTCACAGCCTTATGTCAACGCGAATCGGAAGTCGTAATGAGAAGACGGTGAATCTGCAAACAAACTTTATTTATTGATTTACTCACCGTTCACAAGCGGACGTCAACGCAACAGACGCTAGGAGTTGGACGTGAGAGAACCTCAAGCACAACCGCACGGCAACCGCCAGAGAGGACGAATGTCGACGGAAACTCCAGTCGACCTTCAGAATTCAAACAAGCGTCAGCGGCGTTCCCAACGGTGACAGCTAAAACATTGTTATCCTAGTGAATGTAGCCTATAGTAGTAGAGATGGCGCGGATTCATTATACAGCCACGACTAAGACTGCGATACCTACGCCAACACACTAACTTTGATGTTAGTAAATTTACATTCACAAGATAATGTGAACAGGCACGGTGGTACTGGTAAGGCAACTCTCACGTCGCAGGGAGTTTAGGATTTTGGGACGTCGAAGGTGATCTCATTACGCCGGTTTGTAAGGATAATCACGATATGCCTGATTGTGGTTGGTTTATCGATCAATATTTGAAGCAACGGAAAGTAATGTGGAGGAACACCGGACGCTGTTATTTTTGTTTAAAAGCGAATAATATGGCGAGGTTTTGTAAGGTGCAAATACGATGTATGATACCGAGTTGCGGTCAACGCCATCATACATTGGTTCATATGGACAAACCTGAACAAAGTATTAATAAAGCAAAACCGTCTTTCTTGCTGTGCTACGTATAACCTAAACGGCGTGCGTCTAGCAATCTTCCTGACTAGGTCGATTGGCCCAGAAACGTTCGTGACAACGTACGACTATTTGGGTAATGGTTCTGACATCACAATGCTCGATGAATATGTTGCAAGAGGAATTGGTGTGCAGTGACGGCTCTGTTAGATAGTGTTCCGTAATCTACAAGGAACTCGTTCAACATCATGCAATAAAGTATCAGTTGAGTTTCAATCCTTGGATCAAGAGCATTCTATCAAGGCTAGTTCAGTTTATCCGTCGAAACAGCTGTCGCTGATACAGGCTGACGTTGTCCAACAATCTGAGGTGGATAAATGGGTTCACATAAAGGGACCTTTCATTTGGATAGCTTAACTGAAATAGCGTAGAGATTCTAATAGGATGCGACATCCCTGGAACACACTGGGTATTGGAACAGAGACTTGGCAGTGGCAATTAGCCTTCATGCGAGTAAGATCATTTTCGGCTGGAGTCTCCGAGATCCGTGTCGTACCATACCCCGGAATGAACATTGTGTAAACCTCGTCGGAGCACGTCAGGTCTCGTTGGATGATTTGATCCGAAGGATGTGTGAGTTAGATTTTACTGACGGGAGCACTTCGGAGGAAAACAGCTCCTTATGGAGAACCACCAAACATTAGATATAGCAGAAAGCAGTGTATTATTCAAAGACAGACACTTTGGGATAGGCTTACCGTGGAGAAAAGTTGAGTGGATAATGCACAACAATAAAGATATCGCGGAGAAACGCCCTGCTGCATTAACGACAAGGTTGATTCGAGACCAAAAACCATGTGCTAACTACTCGGCCGTGATAATGGAGCATATCGTGAACGGCCAAATAAGTAAGAGTGTGCGGTGAACATGACTGACATGCTTTGTCTCCTGTTATGCAATTGTTTTACTATTCCAATATCCTGTACGATTGATACGTACGATTTGACAATATACGTTCCGTGTTATTGTGCCTAATTGTGTTTTGCGATTTTTATACGTTCGATCGTTGTTCCATATAGTTCATTCTAATTACAACATTCTGGCGTCGCGCTTTCGCACCATTCACAATGAGAACTGGAATGGATCGACTATCCACTAATTCTATGTTGCACAGACCAACTTCAATAGTTTCGTAATTTGGTTTACATCGGTATACTGACCACAGACTTTACAAATAATCTGGAACCTTTGATCACGATGCAAGAGAAGTTTCCGTTTTAAAGCTGTCTAGTTAATGCCAGCAATCAATCGATCACGTAGCTGATCTTATAATTGGATGCTTGTGTTTTCAATTGCACGACAAATTCGCGAACTGATTGAGATTCTGACCGAATTAGAACACTGAACTTGGCTCTTCCAACTGTTACAAAATTTACCCGTTTGAATGGTTAAACAGTTATTATCTTTAGCGTGGAGTAGGAACAATTGATTGGTGACTCCGAGAAAGCCAAGCTTTTGACAACGGCATAGGCTTCCATGCCAATGAAATGTAGAAAGAA